>JAQBSW010011915.1:10000-18440 GCA_029291075.1 Eudiplozoon nipponicum | reverse complement strand
TGATGATGAGACTGGAAATGATGTCTCGAAATATTGGGCAAAGAACAATGGAAAATCTTGATCCAACATCATTTTCAGTCAATCAGCTGATAAAAGGCTCCAAAAAAGAAGGGACAATTGAGAACCCATCAATCGAGGCTAATAATCAGAGTACCGGAAAATGATGAAAATTCAAGATTTTACCGACCTTAGAGTGCTATCTATTGTCCCGCACAAGATGAATGCGATCAAATCCACAACAAGAAGGACAGCACTGCGCACGAAAGTTTATCATTCCAGTAGATGTTTTCATATTCGCACACAACACCATTAAAAATGAAAATTCTAACAAAGCCATAAACAACCTTGTCAAAGCAGACACAGTTTATAATAAAATACTGCGCTAAAGGAGGATCACATAGTTGTGTTACTGGTCTTAGAATACTTTTCTGGTGATAAAGACAAGCTTCACGTATTTTTACTAAGACAAAGCCAGGAATAGGGAAAAAAATGGTAAGCTATCTCGTCTTAAAGGTGATTTTGAAGTTATTCGTACAATTAAATCTAGACGGATGCTTAAAAGAATGCTGAGTAAAATCGTTCGAATCTTGCTTCTGCCATAGTAGGAGATGAGATTAGATTTTGAAACCAAACATCTGGCTGTTAGCCGGAAAAAACATGCGCCAAAGTCGCAAGTCTACTCCAGCCAACTCTGCCGGGATCTGTTCATGGCATTTAGTATTGACAATCGATTTCCATGAGCTATTAACACAAGCTAGGTTGTGTACATAAACCGTTCTGCAGTATATTCTTGTTACTGAGTGCATCACGTTTCCCTCTGCCCATCGTTTTATAAGCATCAAGTTTGTGTGCAACAGCTCTTTGTTCTGAAGGATTTTTGGTACCATATGAACACGATGTGCTTATAATTAGAGAGGGATGGAGGAAGGGAAGAAGGGCGAGATTTCCTGTTCAATAGAAGTTTATTACACATGGCCTTAACTAATAACCTCACTAAGCGTAGTTTTTCCACTCGAATAAGGGTGAAATGGCGTTTCCGAATTTGATCGTAGAAGGCAGAAAGTTTATGTACTAAATGAAATTCCAGTGTCGTCTTTCTTTTTGCTAGATCTCAAATTGGGTGAAAAATCAGAGAGGATTATTTTAGAATATATGTACAAAGTAAACAACAAATACCAGAAAGGGAACATTCACCAATAACCACAGACACAAACGCACACACGCACACACGCACACACGCACACACGCACACACGCACAAACAAAAAAGTGCACACACATGATTGTGTATGTCTGTGAATCAATTGTATTAATTTTAATGAACAAGACAACGTACAACTAAGTTTAAAACACCAAACAAAAATTAAAATTGGGAATTTAAGTGTATATGTGCGCTTGAGTATGTTTGTCTCTTCGAATGTGCGGTTTCGCGTCATGTACTTTTATAGAATATCAGTAAACTTTATTCGAATTGCTTTTATAAATTATCTACAAAAATTATAAGATATTTCGGTTAAGTTAATATCTGGTGGGAAGTTAATGACTTCATTTTGCTGTTTTAAAAAGCTGTTTTATAAAAGGTATAGCTGGAAATTTCTATATTTACTTTACTACTCAACAGAAATAATTTTAACAATAATTGTTTGCGCGGGTGGTGGTAACAATTCTTTAAATCAAGTTTGCGAGCTTGAAGTAAACACCAATCCCATTGTATTTAACCAGTCGTCGAACAACATAACAAAACTAGTGCGTTGCGGCTGGCGGTAGTTTTGTTATGTTGTTCGACGACTGGTTAAATACAATGGGATTGATGTTTACATCAAGTTCGCAAACTTGATTTAATGAAGAGTTAATTTGAAGTATAGCTCGCCATAACAACGGTTGTAATCATTCAGTTGTTGTGGTTATTTATCTTCCTGATTTACTGTTCTCACTTTCTTTAGTGTCACTTTGAACTGCTTTCGCAATAAGTTATGTTTTTTTAATGACAAATTCCTAACTTATCGTTCCATTTCTTATAATCTGCAACGTTTCTCTTGCGATTTATTTAAATCAAGGTTGCAAGCTTGATACATACACCAATTTCATCAAGAATAAATTTGTAAGCATAAACGAAGCATCATTTAGTGTCGACCAGGCAATTAATTCAGTATAAGCACCTGACCCATTAATTGCTTACATATATCAGTCTAAACTAAGAATTGTATAGTGCAGTGTAGAAAAGGCAATTCATCCATTAGACTGGTTTCGTCCATATCGGAAACTCATCACATACTGGCCAGAATTTGCCGCGATCAGAGCTCGAACCTTGGTATGTCTGCTTCGGAATCTGGTGCTCTAACCACTGTGCTAGTCTGCCGTGGTTAAAGCACCAGATTCCGAAGCAGACGTGCCCAGGTTCGAGCCCTGTCCACGGCAAATTCTGGTCAGTACGTGATGAGTTCCCAATAAGGACGAAACCAGTCTACTGGATGAATTGCCTTTTCTACACTGCACTATACAATTCTTAGTTTATACTGACATATGTAAGTAATTAATGGGTCAGGTGCTTATATCAAGATCACAAACTTGATTATAATAATTGTTATCACCGCCCGCGCAACCAATGTTCGTTTAATTCATTCAGTAGACCAGTTTCGTCCTTATTGCGAACTCTTCGCGGACTGTCTAAAATATGCCGCGGACTGGGCTTGAACCTGGGCACATCTGATACGGAGTCAGTGACACTAACCATTGAGCCACTCTGCTTTATAGGTTACTGACGGGTTTTCTGATATCTTATAGTGGCCTGAGATATATAAAATTATTTTCTCTGCGTTACTTATGAATAAATGTTTCCAAATTAGCAATTTTTATCCGCCCAATGCCTTCAATCTTGTGGCGAATTTAGTCACACAAGAGTTTATTTGCATGTTTAGAATATATATATATATATATATATATATATATATATATATATATATATATATATGATACATTGATAAGTTTATTGACTGATTGTTATGCATCAAACTGTGGGTTTGGTTACATACAATGATGCGCATACAAATTTATGGCTTTTAATTGCTTTGATAGTTTTTATTTTCCATTCAGTGATTTCCATGGTAGGTTGACAATTAGCTGTAGACTTTAATTTAAGCCCCAGACTATTCCTATTGGTGGCAAAATTTGCTTAGCCCTCTTAGGGCAACTTCAGTGACTTATGTGCTGAACAACTTATTTTCCTATGAATAACGTATTCACCGTCATCGACGGACACACGCGATAGGCAATTCGAGTTATTCGAAGAATTTAACACAGGATGGTGGTAAATCTACCGATGAGCAGTAAGGCTTCGATTTTTCTACCCCATAAAATGACTGGCTTTAGCTTTTGTCATTCATGTAACCGTGCAACATAACAATTTTTCTTCAGAACAGTGTATTGCAGTTCACCAGATTCTGGCTAATTGCGTCCGGCAACCGCACTAAAATGTCAAATGATTCGAGTGGAAACATAAAAGCTATAGGTGTTAGTGTAGGTAAGCCCGCGAGCAAACTGCTTCAGATTCAACTAAACCTAGGAGTTCCAGATAATTATCTATAGATTATTTCTGGCCTCTAATCGGTGTCTGGAGTGCAGTTTACCTCAATTTTATCCATATTCATGTTTGTGTTGTTGTGTTTATTCTGATCACAAACTGCTTAATCTCTGTAAGCCAATACTCTAGCCCTCGCTGAATCATTTGATGAGTTTAACCATTTCGATATTATATCGGAGCTATAACTGAATGATGCTGAAGTAAGAAGTCCGGGTCATTTGTCATCAAGCAACAAGAAACCGTTTTAAATAATGACACGTCAAGTTGGCAATTTCAGTACCATCAGGTTTGATAACTTAATGAGCAATTGTGTACGCACAGCTAAATTGCAATTGGTATGCCTCATACTTTTCGTACCTTTGTTAGTTCAGCTATCCAACCGTCGTCATATGCTTTTGAACAAGCAAACAGGTCAAATTAGTTCAACTATGACCACAAGGATAAACCAAATACAGCATGATCAGAAAGTATAATCTCGTGCACATTCGTTTCGTGCTTACTGGCGACTCATCGGTAGGAGCCGTTATTACGCCCTTTACCCACTATATATTTGGGTGAGGAATGTGCACGAGATTAATTTTTCCATTCATGCTGTCTTTGGTTTGTCACTCTGGTCCTATTTGAACTAATTTGTCACTAGGTGCGCAACATCTCATACTCAATTGCATATATATATTAGTTCTCCGTAACGAACAGTATACTATTTGAAGGTATGTTCTTAATATTCAATCTAAACAGGCAACCGGATGCACGCCTAGGTAATTTATAGCATATTCTAATGCAATGCACGGTACAAGTTTGCAATAACTACACTAAAGAAATTCACACTTACCACAGAACTAGACGTTGCACACTTTCGCTTCGAAATCATCGTTTTCAATGGCAAGCTTCCTGGATTACAGCAAACTTTCGTCCGTTTCTTGGAGGTATAAAAATGTTCTCTTCCGTTAAAACTGGCACTATCCTCATTATTACTATTATCATCAGCAGCATCAGCGTCGTCAATATGTTCATCGCCATTACTCGAATGCCAACCAATCGCCTCTTCAGTGCACCTATTTGGAAAGGTAGACAGTAAGGCTCCACATTGAGTTCCGAACACCTCAGAGACAGTTGCCGTTTTGTTAATGGAGCTATTGAATTTTAGGTCAGAGTTAATAGTGTTCAAAAAAGATGTTCGGGCAGGAATGTGATGGTTGTGAATTTCTGGTATAAACTGCATGCAGTTGGTTGAGTAGTTTTTACTAGAAATGACACTAGAATCAGTTGTACAGCTGCGTATATATGGACTTGTTGTATGCTTGACTGAACTTGATTGAAATGACAACAGTGAGTTGGATTCATCAGAGTGAACACCATTGCTCTCGCGCCTCTCCAATTTGGTGTTATCTGGACACACGCGGTTGAATCGCGAAGCTAGTAATATGTCATGTTCTGGGTGATGGTCTCCATTTTGTTGCTTCTGATGTTGGTGATGAGGGGGACTGCTGAGCAATGAAGAATTCTGGCGATCTTGATGCCGATAAGGATGTAAATTATCGGGATGATGAAGATTTGAACGTGTATCCTTCAGGTTCTGCTCAGATTTTATCGTTCTTCTACACGAAAGATCAATTTCTGAAAGGCCCAAAGTATGGCGATAGGTATCGTCAAACTGTGTGGATGCACAACTCTGGCTATTATCCACATGAATTTGATCTGAAATAATTTGTTTTTTCCTGATGCAATTTCTCATTAATTCAGAAAATATTGTAGGAAATGATATTTGTTGATTTGATGAAAATGCTTTTGTTGGAATTTGTGAAGTTAATGTGGATATTACCGGTGATTTTGATGTATCGGAAACTAAATCTACCGTAGATAAATTATTGTGAGCCAAATAATTACTATTATGGGGCGTACAAATCGTCGAACTATCTAAAATTCGCTTTTTTCTCTCATCGTGAATTTTAAAATTTCTGTCGCTCGTTTGGAGAGCCTCATTTGTCCTTTTGATGCTGCCATAATTTTCCGTGTTTACGGAGTTTAAATCACCTGTCCGCCTTTCAACTGTTGAAGCACTCACTAATTTCACTACATTGTCACTCGTGGCAACAACTTGATTATTGAAAAGATTTTGGTAAGAATTCACTGAACCAAACGTCTCACGAGAAGGCTTCCATGGCGACTGACCAATAGCACTTGTAGGAGTCAAAGAATTCAGTGGCCAATCAACACTTGGAGAAGAAGAAGAAAACGGTCCAGCTAATGACGAGGGAAAGCAAAAAGAAAGGCAGCCATTAGTTTTTGAAAGGTTATAGTCTTCAATGCATGACGAAGATCCACCCAGGTGGTCGATAATCTGAGATTTCGTAAATTCAACATTGCTTGGATAAGCTTGACAATAATGTGTATTTAGGGGATCTTTTGTCATGGCTCCCTCTTCCATCAACTCGTGCACTTGACAGTTCTGTTGATTCATGGTTCCAAGTTCATTCAGTTGATGTTTCTTAGAAGTGGTCTCTCCGGTCATCTTCACCATTGAGGCCATTGCCATCATCAAGGTAGACGCATGAATGGAACTATTATCTGAGCAAAATTGGTTCTGAGCTGACGACGTCGGAGTTTTATTCCAATGACTGGATGAGATATCTGGACTGAACGACCCCCCTGGAAGGGAATACTGCTGACGCCATAATGTCATTAGATTATTGTCGAATTTGTCCGTAATTTTTGTGCTCAATACATCGTTCCCACCTGGAGAAGATGCAAATGGAGGTAGAATAAATGGAGATGATGATGATGATGATGATGATGACGACGATGACAATGATGATGATGATAAAGATGGTGACGATAAAAAGGATGTTGGTGTTGACGTTAAATCAGCACACTTCGATGTTGAACAATATGGAGGCATGGGAACAGTTAAACTCATCTGCCCCGACTTTGTTGGGAGCAAAGTGGGATTTTCAGTTTGACCGCACGCTTTGGGCAACACCCCAATTGTGTTTAAGCCGATTGGATGCATGTATCTGGATGAATGAGTAGTATGTTCTTGTAGAACTCAGATTAACAGGATTACTGAAAAGTTCACGCCCGTCTGCTGTTAACAGTGATTTTTTCGTACGGTGCTCTGGCTATATAGATTAGTGAATTGAAAAGAAAATACTTTTCCGCTGCTCAGTTAACAAATTTTCTCCTGCATTTTGAGGATTGATGATCAAATTTTTCGACAAATTTTATTAAGTATGGCGGTCGTTTGAAAGCCAATCCAGTGCTCGCGAAATGCTTCCTTGCAGCCGATATGTTGAGTAGACGTGCTCAAGTGACTCAATTCAGTGTATCTATGGATTTCAGTTGACGAGATAAAATCGTAATTGTTGCTAGTTGCATAGGCACATCGGAGTAAAATTTATTAATCAATATTTCTGAGCGTTTACGAATGGTTGTTACGATGTGCTTCAGTTATGCTGATCAATGGGAAATCCAGTTATATTGGGTGAAAACAATTCGTTAGAAAACTTCGTGTAGAATGTTGAGCTGTTGGAGTTGAACAATAGTTCGAAATCGTTAATTGTTTTCGTCTAAATTATATGTTTGTATTTGTCTTGTCAGTGTTTAACTAAAATACGCTTTTTTCGGCTCGGATGGTTGATTTCAGCGTCAACTCGCAACAACTCGAAGCCACAGCACACGAAAACACATATGGTGTCATGAAAGATTGAACTAATTTGCCAAGCAAGTCTCAGATCAGTTCACAAATGCACTCAAAGCAGGTTGCTTAAGAGCAAAACAAAATCAAAAAACAACAGATCCGAGGATAGACTGCGATTTTCACGGCTTAAAACAAAAACTGCTCGTTTATAATTTTTAACATTTCTCAAGGCACAATTTCATGCTTCACGCGGATAAAAGTTAGGCTAAATTGAAATTTTGCCTCATTTAAAGTTTTTTATTATTTTTAAAAAGCAAACACCCAATTAAACACACTCTCACACACACAATTTGGGTTGTGTATTTTATCTTATGTCCGCTTAACAAGAAGTTGGCTTGTTCTATTGAGGGTGTAAGCGAGATTAATAGCATGAGAATTGTAACGTCACAAAGCCAGCGAATCTCGCTTTCATTTAGACAGGTAAGACATTGACAGTTTAATTGGAGCGCTTATCTACGGAAAGGCAACACACTTTGATGCATAAATAAATAACTAGGCAATTTACTGAATAAATGACAGAAACTGTACCTTTCTTGTTAAAAATTCAAGAAAAAATCTTAATGTTTCAAGTCTAATATAGAAACAAATTCACTTGGCTCCAAATATATATATATATATATATATATATATATATATATATATATATATATGAGTTTGTATGCGTGTATTATGCGACAAAAATATTTAGGAAGACAACTGAACACAACGATAAAAGACATTTACTAACAAGTGGATAAAAAGTTGTTCAAGAGGAAAATGGTAATATCGAATAGTTGTTGTCGTGCCCATTATGAAACATTTGTAAAGGTGATTATAAGGCTGTAAAGAGGGAGAAGCCTAGATGGACAGACGTATACGAATTTATACAGGCAAGTAAACCTTCACAATCAGGCGCATACATACAATTGTGCATGAATAATGTCCATTTGTTGTGGTCGAAATTAACCCCCAAGAGCCGTTAACTTTATGCAACACAATAAGTAAATCGTTATTTGTGTATACAAATAAATGTTTCGACCCTGACCATCAAACATCAAGTTTGTAAATACGGATTGTTAGTTCGAATAAAAACGCAGCATACATAAAAGGAAAACATGCCCTCTAATAAGTGGGAAATATAAGCTGAAAAAAATTCTGTGTTTTGTTCACAGTGAGTCTAGGGTG
>JAQBSW010011915.1:0-5000 GCA_029291075.1 Eudiplozoon nipponicum | reverse complement strand
TCACACTACACCAAATTTTCTGATAAATACTAATTAGTGATTTTCATTCTCACTTCTAGTTAGTGCGTGTGACTTATGATAGTTTTACTGTTGTGTGACTGGTTAGATACAAAGGGATTGGTGCTTATATTGAGCTTGAAAACTTAATTAAAGGAATTGTTATCCTCAACTGAGACAATAATGATTGTTTATTTTATAACTTGATTATATTTGGCGAAAGCTGCTAAAAACTATTGTTTGTGACTGCGTTCAATTTAGGCAGCTGACATTTCCAGTGAAGTACAATGTATGCGAAACTACTTGAAGTGATATCCACATATCCGATTTTTTATAACTTATATATACATTGCTAGTCAGTGTGCTGTCGTGCTTTGCTGATGAGTTGGGAATGTTGAAACGCATCGGTACGTGTTCCCAGCTGTTTTGTATGACGTATAAGGCAAAATCGAATTACCTTTTTTTATCAATCTCGCAAAAATTATTTAAAGAATTATTATCACCACCCGCGTAATCAATGCTTGTTCATTTGCATGTTCTTTGTTAAATTACGTATTTACGCGTGACATGCCTGGATTGGAAGGCGTCATGATAATAGGATACGTCACTGGCAAAATCGTGCAGGGATCAATATTCAAGAGCAAGTAAAATAGAAAACTTAATTAAGACAAGGAGTTGAAATAATTGAAAGCAAGAAGTAAAATTTAGAAAATTACACCCTAGATGGTATGATAAGAATTAGGTTATATTTAACGCAAGAACTCATTACTAAGTGTTGATCTCTATATGGGAGCTAAGTTAGATAAGAAATAATAAAAAATAAAATTATAGGATAATCATAAAATTAGTTACTGGATCGTTAATTATTATTATCCCACCGTCTGTCAGTTAATCTTAATCCAAGGTTCAAATTCTTTTACTTTGACTAGATTCAGATTCTTATTATTGCAATCATGGTTTCCTATCTCTCATTTGTGCTTTGTTAAAAATCAAAATGAATAACATTTCAACGGATGATTAATTCCATTATGTTATCACTCGATTTAATGGGAAATGTTTCTCTAGTTATGACTCTTGTCGATTTATTAAGCACAAATAGGGATTCATGTCTCGTTTAATCACAGTTAATTGTATTTTACGTCTAAACGAAATGACACACAATAGCTGATCTGCAGTCTTTTCCATATTTAAAAGCATTTCTAAGTTTCCCTCGTTTTTCTTTAACTGAGCACAAGGTTTCACTCACATACATAAGATTACAGCCCTTAAGTGGAATTTCTTAAACTCCTGATTTGTCAAAAGGATACATTTTCTCTTAGTTTACGAATTTTAGTGTCTAGGCTAAGGATTTAACTTAAATTTTAACGTAGATTGTATTTTAATTTTACCGTGTGTACGTTCCTACTTAGTTTGGAGGCAGGTCCTACCACAATCCTCTGTTTCTCTTTTGTTCCATCTGTCCTCACATACCCCCCCCTAATGTGATTAAATTTACTCATGACGATCGTCATATTTGCTTCTATTAGCACCGAATGTTTATCGCAGTCTGCCAAATTCAAACTCATTCTATTTTATTTCCGAAAATTCCAGGCTTTTTTATTGTCACTGATTATAAGATATGGAATTTCATTCTATACGGATAACTTGACCGTAAATTAAGAAGGATACCCGATTAAGTAACTTTCATGTAAGCATATATTTAGAATTTTGTACAACTTTTTATTAATTTAAACCATCATTGATAGCGTGGGTGGTGATAACCATTGATTCGGTGACGGAAAAAATCTGGAGAGTACTTTTAGACCTCCTATATGAACGAAACAAGTATACTGGGTGAATTGCATTCGCTAACTTGTACAATGCTTTGTTTACATGGGCAAAAGTAGTGTTATTTATTTGTTGTGCATATCAAGCTCGCAACCTTGATTTAAATAAATAAATCTAATGAATTTGACCTCCAGAGATGGTAGTTCATTACAAGGTTCCCTTTCAATCGTGATTTTTTCATTTCCTAAATATGTAATAAGTAGATGTTATGCACGTGCTCATCATCCCCGTAATATATCCCATCGACATTGATCAACCAGGAGAAAAACCCCGAAAAATTCAGAGTAAAAATTAGGATATTGGACAGAATAATTCGTTTCTCAATAATTACTTTTTGCGCAAAAATACTCTTTTAAAAATATATTTAGTTACAAAATACTGTTTAAAGGCAGTTAAGATCTCCAAATGGTTAACATCAAATTGAAAAACAATTTGTAATGCAATTAATATAATCAAGGTTGCAGTCTTGATATAAACACCTGATCCATTAATTACTTACATGTGCCAGTATTAACTGAGAATTTTATAGTGTAGAAAAGGCAATTCATCCAGTAGACCGGTTTCGTCCTTATTGGGAACTCATCATGTACCGTGCTTATATCAAGACCGCAACCTTGATTATAATAAATGGTATCACTGCCCGCGCAACAAATGCTCGTTTAATTTTATAGATGTTCATTTTAATATCACTTCCCCTTGTAGTGTGGTGTCTGTTCAGTAATGGCAGATTTGGGATGGTTTGTTGGATCTTTATGTCTAAATGGATGCCATATGAGCTCCACCTAAAGGAAAAATAGACTAACCAAGTTACATTTGATAGAATATAATTCAAAATTGTATGTAGTGTAGTGTGCGACAGGGTGGCTCAGTGGTTAGAGCACCAGATTCCGAAGCAGACGTGCCCAGTTTCCATCCTTGTCCGCGACAAATTCTTTCCAGTACACGATGAGTTCCCAATAAGGAAGAAACCGGTCTACTGGATGAACTGCATTTTCTATACTATACAATTCTTAGTTTATACTGACATGTGTAAGTACGTAATGGGTCAGGTGTTTATATCAAGACCGCAACCTTGGTTATAATAATTGTATTCACCGCCCGCACAACCAATGTTCGTTTAATTGGTAAGGCAATGGAAGTATCATTAATTGCGCTGGTGGTCATCTTGAAATGGACAACATCCAATTAAGTATAAATTTGCCAGTATACATTTTGTAGGGTAGTAGCGTGATTTTGTCCTTTTTGGGAACTCTTCAAAAATTGTCCAGAATTTGCTGCGAAATCGCATTGAACCAGAGCAAATTTGCTATGGATTATGTGACTCTATTTACTGCACAACCAGTGCTACATATTACACGCAATTTGAACTCATTTACTAAGTTATGATTCTATTTATCCATTCCTTTAGGTGAAATTTATTTCGAATACCTAAAGTTCTAACTAGCTAACTCCGATCTGTTCTTATATAAAAAACCATGCCACTTAGGAAAGTGCAATTGAAATGAAGATTTATGCAATTAAATAATCATTGATCGTGCAGGTGTTAATAAAGAGACATCATGTAGGCTCACTCTGAAATATATATATATATATATATATATATATATATATATATATATATATATATATATATATGATTGTTGTTTATACAAAGCTCGCAACTATGAATTTAATAAATAATTAGTGAGTAAAGAGGAAAATAACTGTTTTAATAAATAAATTCAAAAGCTGTATAATTGCTTACTTTAAAAATAAAGAATACTTTAATTAAGACTGTAATGATTAGGAGGCATACAAAATAAGATCTATGTCACTTACGTTTTTTGCGTACCAATTATTTTAATGGACTGAGGATTTTAGTGATAATGAACGTAACAGAGAAATAAAAAAGACGGTATAATATATTATAGAATTTTGGAGAATTTCGGCTCCAATAGACTGACCGTAAATAAATTTATTGCTACTGTATCTAATTGTGTAATCGAACTTTCTAACATGTAATAAAATGGGAATCAATTGGGAATTATTTGTTGCGCACCTAGGTAAAGTTGACAAGAAGGATAAGCAAAAGACAACATGGACCGAAGTTATAATCTCGAGTGCATATTCGTTTCGTGCCTATTGGTGACCCATCAGTAGTAACTGTTATTGCACCCTATACTCACCATATATTTGGGTGAGAAATGTTGGACAATTGAATGGTACATTAACATACGCGAATGTGTATACAAACAGTAGAATAGCAAACTTCATCTAAACTCTTCGACAATGACTAAACCAACTCACTATATTATATATATATATATATATATATATATATATATATATATATATATATATATATATATATATATATATAGTGTTTATATATATATATATATATATATATATATATATATATATATATATATATATATATATATATATATATATATATATATACTAAGCTCTGAAAATGGTATTAACTGGGTGGCTGATGTGTCAGCACTTGAATCCAAAACTATGGTCGCAGAGTTGGTACATCGTGCCAACACAATGGATTTCAAGGTATACTAAAATTCATCAAAATTGATAATTACAAAGACATATGAACACCTGCTACTCCAGCAAATCCATACACTCTGGCCTTGATTTTTTTGGAGTAACATTTGTTTAGAAGTAATTGCAATTCTCAATTCTGGTGAACTTTAACATAATTTGGAATCCATTGTGTTTGGACCATGTACCAACTCCGCAACCATAGTGTTAGTATCAGATACTGGCACAACAGCCATAGTGTTGGTACCCTTTACGAGCTCAGTATATATATTATATATAGAGAGTTGGCTTTGATGTCGTATTGCCGAAGAGTTTATATGAAGTTTGTTCCACTACGGTAGGTGTACACATTCGTATAGGAGATTTTACCTAAACCCTATAATTAATGGGTGTTATTGCGCAATACCGGCTCCTGCTGATGAGTCGCTAGTAAGAATTTATGGAATGTGCACATGAGATAATACATTCCGATCATGCATTTATTGGTCTATTCCTCTATGTCAAAATTTTACTAAATTTTTACTAGGTGCACAATACAGAATATGCAATTTTATCTGAGTAATTTGTTATTAAATTCTAACGAGCAAAATTTGTTGCCTTGAGATAAGCAGCAGACTCATTTTTTAACCAACATAAAA
>JAQBSW010011914.1:0-18445 GCA_029291075.1 Eudiplozoon nipponicum | reverse complement strand
CCTAAAATACAAACGTGATTGTTCTACATGAGTATTTCTTTTTTGATTATACCTTTCTTTGCTATTGCTCACCCCATTCACATTACGTAGCACGACAAAAAAACGGCTACAGGTTAATGAAGCAATTTTGCTGACAAATTCGTTGCTCTAACTGACGCGAAATGCAATTTCGTGCACAACCTTTTTTGTCTACAATGTGATAGTTTAATGGTGCTGTTGTGCTTCGCATGAAAGCCGAGTTTTCTTCCCGTTAATAGTGGTTTCAGAAGAATGACAGCCAATTTTGAGGCTTAATCGTAAATGAGTTCTACGGTGTTGGATTGGAAGCACAGTGGGGCAGATAGCCAATAATGATTGTTGATACATTCTTAGTGCATTAAACCAATTTTTTAAAATAAACGTCTGTGTTTTTCCAATGCTCGTTTTTGTCACACCTTATGCTATTACCTGGCCTGTGTTTTGACTAACACAGGCCGCATTCCAGCTGTTTTGTTCCATGAAAATATTTCGGTGGCCATTAGCGGCCGCCTTCGGCTGTTCACCGATCATGACAAGTGCTAAAATTCAAACAAATGAATGCCACATGAGCTCCACCAAAAAAAAAGAAAAAAAACAACAGAGTTACATTAGTTAGTATATGATTGAAAATTGTCCTTAGTTTATGGCAGAGTGGCTTACAGGTTAGAGCACCTGATTACGAAGCTGACGTGCCCAGGTTCGAGTCCTGTCCGCGGCAAATTCTGGCCAGTACGTGATGAGTTTCCAATTAGGACGAAACCGGTCTGCTGGATGAATTGACTTTTCTACACTATAAAATACTTTTTTGATACTTCCAGATGTATGTACTTTACGGGTCAGGTGTTTATATCAAATTTGAAAACTTGATTAGAGTAAATGAAGCAAGAACTTATATTGATTGATATATTAGCTTCAAAAAATAGTAACTGTACGCGAAACCCAATTCACAAACGGGTGAATATTTCTATTGAGCGTTGTTTATTTTGTCCTACAACCTATTCCAAGGTGGCCATAGTTCCTATACCCACTTCCAGCGTTCATACCATAAACTACTGGCTTAGCTGTTTATGTTCCTAATTTCTCCAAATTTACGTTTTGAGTGGTTGTTAAATACCAGTCTGCTTACAAGAGACGCAAATTGCATCATGGAATACTGCTTGATCAGTTATGTTGTACACCTTTAAACAATAATTGATTGCGCACGTGGTGGTAACAATTCTTTAAATCAAATTTTCGAGCTTGAATTAAATACCAATCCCATTGTATTTAACCAGTCGACGAACAACATAACCAAAACTACCGCCAGTCGCAATGCACTGACGTGTTTCGACCTTCCATGATCATCATCGGAGTACAACTGAAAACTGACTATCGAGGATCAAACCGCATTGAATATATATGGAAATCAAATTTAGATATGCGGCTCTCACCTCTAGCAGTCTCGCATACATTGAACGTGACTGGAAATGTCGGCTGCACAATTTCTATGCAGTCACGAACATTAACTGTTTGCAGCTTTCGCCACATATACATATATAGGCAATACAATTTAACAATAATTGATTGCGCGGGTGGTGGTAACAATTCTTTAAATCAAGTTTGCGAGCTTGACATAAACACGAATCCAATTGTATTTAACCAGTCGACGAACAACATAACCAAAAATACCGCCAGTCGCAATGCACTGACGCGTTTCGACCTTCCATGTTCATCATCATAGTACAACGGCAAACTGACTAGCGAGGATCAAACCGCACTGCATATACATAGAAAGCAAAATTGGAAAGTCGAAACGCGTCAGTGTGTTGCGACTGGCGGTAGTTTTGGTTATGTTGTTCGATGACTGTTTAAATACAATTGGATTGGTGTTTACTTCAAGCTCGCAAAATTGATTAACTAAATGTTGTACACAAGATTTCGCTTTACCTGATCCCAAACACCAATTTGCAATACAGCGAGAAAGACCTTTACACGCAAACAGACATGCACACACACACACACAGACACAAACGCATACACACTTACTGATCAGCCCAAACAAGAAATATAAATAAAACCGAGTCATACTGGTTGCCACTCGCATAATAACAAGAAAACCCGGGAATGTACAAAAATGAAAAAAAAATTAAATGAAGTTTACTAGTCTCGAAATAAATGGCCATTATCCACCTTGTTATTAATTTGTTATTTCTTCCAAATAAGGAATATATACAAATGCAATAACAGAAGGAAGCTAGCCAAATACGAAGCTCTACCTGGATAAACAAACTGCAGTCCGACTTTGAGCTTAAACTGGAAGTGACGCATGCAATTGATTGTTTTTTTCCATAACTCACATTCTCCTTATGTTTACATTTCTTTAAATTTTGCTTGGCCTTTCAATTTATATATATATATATATATATATATATATATATATATATATATATATATGATGTCCATTGCCTTTAAATACTATTTGCGCTGCGGGTTGTCGCTTTGATCTATGAGTTTCGCATAGATCCGATTGATCCCCAGTTCCAAGTACGTACCAACAAGAAGCCGAACTCGATGTGTACCTGGAAGTAGGGATCGGTCGGGTCTGTGTGAAACAGGCAGTGCCAAGCGAAAGCCTGCGTGCGCAAATCGCAGAGAATCAAAATAGGCATTGTTGGTTGTTAATAATGGGCGGTACACTTGGAGAATGACCAACTAGGCGTAACAACCATTCAGGTATTCATAAATTCTGTTTTCTCCATTTGATAAAGTGAATGGTAGATTGTCTGATTTGCTGTTTTTCTTCTATTTCCCGCTGGTGGTTAATTGCATGTTGAATGCGTGTGGACGCTGGAGATCGGAGTATTCTCGATCTGATGGATTGACCTTCTGCCAGGCACACGTTTTGTTGGCCAATTCTTGTTCGAGTGACTTCCCCGCTTAGTGTCTTTCGAATCGCAGTGTCGCGCTTGGAACAGCGCAGCCTGTGCCGATTTCAGAGTTGATTTCTCATTTCGATGTGCAATTTCTGCCGCAGTTAATGCTGCTACTTATTGAATGGTTGCGCAGTGCGAGCGTCAAATTTTGAGTCTCCGCGATTTCATCTCCAGCGGTTAGTATGAACGATGTTGAAGTCTTCGGACGAAAGTGACGAATTCTCCCCCAGCAAACTACAACACGATCTCGATGCGTACTTGGAAATGGAGATCGATCGGATCTTTGCGAAACTGATAATGCGAAGCGACAACCCGCGAGTGCAAATCGCTGAGATTCAACAGTCAATGCTGATAGAGCTCTCTTTTTCACAGCTAATATAACTTATTAGCTGTGATTTGTGGTGAGTTGATTAAAATGTCCTATCGATGGGCCGTTTGCTGTATTATTGATCAAATTTACATTTGTTTATGGGGTTTGGTTTGTTTCTGGTTAATTTTTGAATGCATTTGAGCAGGTTTTGTGTGTGTGTGCCTGTGTGCATGTACAATTCATTATTATCCTATTAAAAATCGATTTTTCCTGTCTGGTCATTATTATGTCATTCGTGGACTGAATGTTTCCAGCTCCAAGTATCTAAGGTGGATACTAGCACATAGTTGTAGGCTTGTTTGATTCAAGGCCAGTCGAGTAAAATATTGAATATTTAGCCCGGGCGCTTGTTGTTCCATGCAAAGATCTTCGTATAAAAACTTGTGATAATCTTAAGTACTTTGCTTTGTGCAAAACTGTGAAATTTGTCAATTTTTTGGGTGATCAGCTGCAAAAATATGCTTGTAGTTAGCAGAAATTACCTTTTCGGAACACCTTTTGCTGTCGGTGAATTATTTTGATGTATCGATTTTTATAAATCCAATATATATTTATACACAACCGCAAATACAAAAATACAAAATTGGTCTCGCTTGACGTCTCATCCTTGTTTACGGACATTTCACGGGAAAGGCTGCAAAGCACCGATCCAAAGAGATGTATACATCTTGAGAAAACGAGCCTGAAATATACTATTGACTGGTGCAACCTTTACAAAATACATACTATTGTTATTCTAGACGCAGCAAACACGGCCAAAATCATGCAACAAGCCAATGAAGCCGATCAAGACATGAGACTCTATCACGAGTCTGAGACAGACAATACCTTACCCATCTTAGCCATCAGGCAAACTCGAGAGGGTAATCGTGATTTGACACTGGCATTACATGCGAAATCTAATTTCTCAGACCTACGCAAAGCAAAGTCGTGCTTTGATGATAATTATGAAAGGTCGAAACGCGACAATACGTGTGGTCGAAGGTAATTTTGCAATGTTGTTCGGCGACTGGTAAAATTCAATTGGATTGGTATTTACTTCAAGCCCGCAAACTTGATTTATAGAAATGTTGCCAACACACGCGCAAACATAGATTGTTTAATTTACTATTATATATCAATGGAAGCCTAACAAACATTCGATCGGATTAGCAACAAACTGAAGTAAGTACAGCCGCGAAAATGGCATCAATTTGCACAGAAGTATTAGCGATTAACTCTCCAATTCGCACAACCTACGCAATTACCAAGGTGATAAGTTGAACTCCAGAAAAAGGTGACACGACAGACAACATACTCTGAAAGAACACGCATACATGCTATTGTCAAAAAGCAAGAAGCCTAATCAAAACGCAATCCATTAGTACAAGAAAAACCACATCTCAAACATAATTCAACAATAGAAAAAGAATGACTCATACACACACTCACACACACATACACACATACACAGTCTCAAACGCACACGAAATCACAAGTCAATCACCCATAAATCACCAAAAAGAAACAGAAGAATAACTTAAAATCAGATCATTTGGAAACGAACCTGATTTTCGGGTTGCGTACCGAATTGTTGGAATCCACAGTCATCATGATTTTGCCAAATATTTCGATATCCTGGTACGGATATCTTTTACAATGGAAAGCAAATCACCCACTAAGTTGACAATCAATATGTCAAGTGGAATTTATTAGCTTAAACTGCCCCTTTTATACTTGTTGTTAGATCTCTGTCGCGCAAAATGATTTTAAATGGAAACCCTGAATGTATATAAACGAATGATTTTTTTCTTTAGATGACAATTATCAAAATGCATTCCAGTGAGAAACAATCAATCAATTATTCTCCAAATACTCTGGCGATTATTCACAATAAGCATCCACTTTTTTAGGAGAAGCATTCTGTCTTCCTAAAAAAACATCTTTTGTAATATTCGATGAAATATATATATATATATATATATATATATATATATATATATATATATATATATATACTGCTACTCACACGGCTCTGCCCCTTCTTTGTAATATGAGAACAAAACAACGTACTCCATGGAATAACACTTATTAATAACTCTTATTTCTACCAGTATCTACAGCCATTGTTCTGGATTCGTTAGTATATTCGTTCATCCAATCCCAACTGTACATTTGTCGTAACCAATCTCAGGCTAAATTGCGCAATACAAAGACTGCCATAACTAAGAGGGGATTGGTTACGACAAATGTACAGCTGGGATTGGATGAACGAATATACTAACGAATCCATGAATAATGGCTGTAGATACTGGTAGAAATAAGATTTATTAATAAATATTATTCCATTGAGGACGTTGTTTTGTTCTTATATATATATATATATATATATATATATATATATATATATATATATATATATATAATGTCCATCGCCTTTCAATATTACACAGTATATTTCTAATTAGGAAAAAAACACATTAATAACAAAGTGGATAAAGACCATTTCTTTCGTGAATACTAATCATCGCTCTCCAATCATTCATTTATATACATTCTGGGTTTTCAATTGATCATGCTAGTGGTAACAAATCTGACTCGCTTTTACTTCTATTTCTTGTTTTGCCTGGTTGATAAGTGTGTGCGTTTGTGTTTGTGTGTATGTGTGCCTGTTTGCATGTAAAGGTCATTCTCGCTGTATCGCAATCTGATGTCTAAAATCTGGTCATTATTGCTTGAATGGCTTGAGAAATTACCATTTGTGCGCATTGTTCGCTGTTACATGTACGAGTGCTATATTTCCCATTGGAGTTTATCGTTTCAGCTTGTTGCGCAAATTTTTGTTCTGCACATGGTAACAGCGCCAGTGAGGATTGCAGTATTGAACTCTCATATTGTTTGGAAACTTCTGTCACCGTGTGCGCATCTGTTATTCCCTTATCAGTTTGTTGCCAATGCGATTGAATGTTTGTTGATTCTTGTCGAGGGCCTGTTTGGTCTTGCCTGGATACTAGTAAATTTTTGTTGAATTTTGTTATTCTTGGCCATTCGATTAGAAAATCATGTTGATGAAACATTTGAATATTAAGGTCAGGTGTTTGTTGTTTAATATAAAGGCCTTCATAACTAAATAATAATTTTTCTGATTTTGCTTTATGTAGAATTATGAAATTAGTCGAATTGACTGGGTGCCCCGTTGCCAATATATGATCGGAAATAGCTGATTTTCCTGACGGTGCCAAGGCTTTGTTAATCAATTTCTGTGGCAAATGATGCTGGATTCTCTTTATCAATTGCTTCTTCGTACGTCCGATATATGTACTACCGCACATACATCAGAATTTGTAGACTATGAATGATTTGGAGAGAATTGGCAATTGATCTTTGGCATCCAACCTCATGATTCTCTGTGTGCTAAATGTCATATTAACTTTAACACTGGGAAAGTTGTCCTTAGTTATTCTATTCAGCCGCCGTGCAATTATTGAGGCTGGTACGTCGCCTGCTTAATGTTAAGTTTAGGAAAACCTGCTTGACGGTATCCTCTCTAGTACGAATCTGCCGTGGTCTGATGTTGACATCAATGAAACGCTCTGGGTAGTTGTTCATTAGAAAAATTTTCCTGAGGTAGCCCAGTTCTTCCTCAATCTTGTGTTCAGAGCAGATCTTCCTGATTCTGTTTGCTAGGTTGTTTACTAAATTTCTTTTGTGGGATTTTGGCACACTACTGTTGTAGTGAATGTATTGTCCGGTGAAAGTGGATTTTCTATGTATGGCCAGTGTCAAATCTCCGTTTGCTTCTCGAGTGAGTTTGATGCCAAGGAAGGGAAAACTGTTGTCTTTCTCTACCTCGAGAGTGAATTTGATGTCTGGATCGACTCCATTTGCTTGTTTGAGGATTTCGGACGGGTCTGCTGCTTCTGAGATGAACAACAAGATATCATCTACATACCTTTTGTAGAGTGCGCACTAGTCAATTATACCTTTTAGGCTCGTTTTTTCCAGGTGATACATGTATGCATCTGCCAGGAGGGGTGCGATGCAACTTCCCATAGCTACACCATTGATCTGGTGGTAGTATATCCCTTCGAATGTAAATTGCACGTTTTTAGTACATGCTAATATGAGGTCTTTGATGTCATTGGTGTCTATAGGGAAGTCAAAAAACTCATTTTTGATGAGGTCACATGTTACCATGTGGAAACGACAACTTTGCGCAACAAGGTGAAACGATCAACTATACTGGGAAAAATAGCATTTGTATATGTAACAGTGAACAATGCGCACAAATGGTTAATTCTCAAGCTATCAAAACAATAATGACCAGATCTCAGACATCACTTTGCAATACTGCGAGAATGACCTTTACATGCAAACACGCATGCACACAAACACAAACGCATACACACTCACCAACTAGCCAAAAACAAGAAACAGGAGTAAAACGAGTCAGATTTGTTACCACTAGCTTAAACAATTGAAAACCCAAATGTATAAATATGTATGATTGTATAAGAGATGATTAGTATTCACGAAATAAATGGCCTTTATCCACTTGGTTATTTATGTGTTCTTGTTTTCCTAATTATAAGAATATATATATATATATATATATATATATATATATATATATATATATTCTGGGTCTTCATTGAAGGGTGGTAAATAAGGACTCTGGTTTTCTATTTCTAACTTTGGCTGATTAGTAATTGTGTATGCGTTTGTGTGTGTGTGCCTGTTTGCAGGTACATGTCAATCTCACGTTATTGCAAAGTGATGTGTGAGATCTGATCATTATTGTATTGATGGCTTGGGAAGTGACCATCTGTTCGAATTGTTCGTTGTTACGTGTACGAATGGTATGTTTCCGAGTGTAGTCTCGTTCATCTTTTGTGATAAATATATATATATATATATATATATATATATATATATACATTTGAGGCATTTTTATCTCTTTATTTCTGGAACTTTATTTTTATTGGGATAATTGAGTTCATTAGTTGTCATTTTGGTTAATTAGGAATATAACTCATTCTTGGTTTGTCTTTTAATTGTAATTTAACAGTCTTCTTGCTATTTGTGGCTTCTCACATGCGCGGGTTTTGGCAGTATTTTGTCCGTTTCGGTAGGTTGTGCGTGTCCGATGTTGGCCAATTAGAATCAAACAAAAAAACAGAGAATTCTGCATGCTGATCTTACAACACTTGCCTATCATCTAACACACACACACATGAACGGTTTTCGTGCCGCGCAGTATTTTGGTAATATTTTATTGTATAGATGTTAGCTGAAAAACTGTTATTTTAATGTCACGTCTTGAAATTTCAGATTAATTTTTCAAGAATGTTTTTGAAATTTGTGCATATTTGAATTAATCTTTGTAAATAATGGTCACTATATATATATATATATATATATATATATATATATATATATATATATATATATAACCATTTCAGCTGTATAAAGATAAAAAGAAATTTACAATTAGATACATTAACCATTCCTTCTTACATTTTCTTCTGAAGTATCTACAAATGAACATCTCTTTATAAAATATATCTTTTAATGACAGATCGCGGATAGCTAGTTAAAACTGAAGGTGAAAATCTCTGTCAGGTAGGACCAACCTGAAGGAAAAAACTGACCGGAAATAGAAGATATATAAGTGCAAATTTTTTGTAAAGAGTGGACAAATTGCATGACTTGGACAAATGCCTCCTGGCTTGAATCATTCTCGCAATAACTCTGGCAATTAATTGATGAGTGCCCAATGAGGACGACACTTGAGTACTTGATGAATTTCATTTGCTATCCTATGCTTTGTCTATCCTTACTACGTGTATTTAATCAGATTCTGTCATACCTTAATCCAATATATATTCTACTTACGGAGCTGGATTCGAGATTTTTATAAAGCCAAACGTCCTAATTTATCGGTTAACATGAATTGGCTACTGGCGTTATCTCTGCCAAACAGATGAAATGGAATTAAAAGTACATGTTTTTTATTTTACTTTATTTGTACAGAAACGGAACCAAGTATTCTTGTGAGACACCGAAATTTTAAATGATTTCAAAAAAATCCAAACAATAGAATTGAAGCTATATTTTCCTAAAATAACACGATATGTTATCATAAATAAATAAACCGCGCTTAGACATATAAAATGTATAAATTGTGGAAATGAACTGTTTTTGGTTATTTATACGAAATTTGAAACCGATTTGAAAATATTCCGCAAGGTTTATTTAAAAAAAAATCATTTTAGAGATATACCAGGAAGGAAACATTTTTCAATCGAAAAATGCACTTTGCATTTTCATGAGATTTTATTGCGGTTCGTGTAAGACAAAGGAAAGAAAATAGTTATGGGACAATATGTCCACTGCATAAACAATTTATTAAACCGACTGAACAAACACCTCTTTCTATTTTTCAAAATGTAATCATTCCGATAGAACATTTTCTAGGCTAGTTATGTGTTCTCATTGCCAAATGTGTTTTTTATCACACAAAGATTTGACTAACCGTGTAAACTTATTTCTCTTTTATCTCCAATTAGACATCATTTTTTTGAATGTTTTACTTTACAATGCAACTGAAATTATTTTGAAAATAAATAACGGCTAAGCTTGGGCGTTTTAATTTTAAAGCTAACATTGGTAATGCATCACTTGTGTACAAGACAAATTGCCATGATTCACACGTAGGATGCAGACCTAAGGAAATTTGGCAGATTTATTCTGACAAACAGGAGAACATCTAATAACTGTCCGCATCATGGCAAATGAATCTAGAATGTAGGATGCTTACTGCTATTAATTGAAACATAGTTTGATATTTAAGCATGGTCAATGATTAAATGATAGACTTTGAATGTGGAAGACGATTGCGCACGTGGTGGTAACAATTCTTTAAATCAAGTTTGCGAGCTTGAAGTAAACACCAATCCGGTTGTATTTAACAAGTCGTGGAAAAACATAGTAAAATTAACGTCAGTTACACGTACTGACTGACGGTAGTTTTGACACGTTGTTCGACGACTGGTTAAATTTCGATTGGATTGATGTTGACATCAAGCTCGCAAACTTGATTCAATGGATGGAAGACGACGTCAGAACCACCTAATTATCTATCAACCACGCAAGCGGCTTCAGGCAGCTTCTACTGATTGTTAGGCTGAGAGGCTGAGTTTAACTGGTCATATGGCTAAAGTCTCACCCCTGCCAACTGCTTAGGAGACGTGCTGCTATCTGGTAGTGCCTAGGCCAGTTTGGCAGTATTATTGAGACTTCTCGACTGAGCTCTACATACGGCAAGATTACAACTGTTCGACTCTCAACTATGTCGTTCTGGTTAAGTGAAGTTGCTGAACGACGGAAATGAGTGTCAAAAAACAATTTTTCAGGGACTTTATTGCATTTAAGAAAATATTTTCAAAGTAATTTGGCACAGCTTATTTGGCATGCTGAGAAAGTTGGGCAGGTAACACTACAGATTATTATCGAGTAGATGTTTCGCTAACATCTAGTGGATAAATTGTCGACCACACCTACTAAATAAATAGAGCCAATTCACTAATGGCTTTTGCCTCTAGAAATCGTCATTCAATTTGGATAAAATCGCGGCCTAGTAAATGAATTTTCATATGAGCCGTGTGAAAAAGATCAATTCTTGATCAGTTGGCCTTGCCAGACATTTACCTGTATTTTTGTCATTTAATATGATATTATGCAGGTTATTTTATTTCCTACATTTGAAAGGCAAACTGTTAATTTACATTGTGAACCATATTTAATTACAGACAGACAAAACAAATATAGAAAGACAGAGAGAGGCAGGCAGAATGTAAATTGATGTTGGATACAATTGAAATAAATTTTGAATTGATGACATCCAGAAAAGATTACTTTTACATTGGTATAACATTTAGTAAATACTTGAAGTATGTCTTCTTATCATATTTACAATTTTCATAAGAATTGTTAATAAAGGACAAATAACAACTTTTTCTGTCCGAAAATAATACTACAACCTGGAATAAAGCCGATTATACACTTGAAAAAAATCAATATCACATATATCTAAGGTACACGATGCTCCACGTTGATTTGAGACTGTTTGCCGGATAATTGGCTTGCTAAGCCAATTTACGAGTAATGCTATTTACAATCAGCCACATACCTGGTTATTAAGCGCAGAAGATTGACACGGTTTCGAACAAATTAACTTTTATGTAGTAAGCACGACTGTTGTAGGATTCGAGTACGTAACCTACCACAGGATAGAGCGTAATCTCAGTGTAAGGCAGCAATAAGTATGGCGAATATATTTTGAATATTTCATTGTGTATTTTACTAAAATCGGTAATCTTTTTTTTTTGGTAGTAACAGACCACGAGAACATGGATCGTGAAAGACGGAGTGTATCGATCCAATCCACAAAAGGCCACGTCTATATTTACTCGAATGAATTGCCATTCGAGCTCCCGTTCTGCTCTCGACCTTTCATAATGTAGCCCCGCTATTTGGCTCCCTGAAGACTGCTCAGTCGAGTGAATAGAAATGAGTGAATCGTTAATACCAATTGTGATAGGTTATCCAGTTGAAGACACTAAATCAAATAATATAGAAAACGGGTAAATTAGTCAGGAGAAGAATAAGTTTACAAAGAAAAACTTCCAATAAGTTAGTGTAGTCCAATTTATGTTAATTCTAGCAGTTCACGTGTTTCGACATACCTGATTCATTGCTAGTAGACGGCAGAAAGACAAAGGAAGTTTATAGTGTTTATGTAAGAAATGATTTATTTTTGGGCCTTGCTTCTAATTTGTAGCACTTGCAATTACTTTATTCTGGAATATTTGCCTGTAACAATGAAATTCTGTATCAGGTGGTGGTAATAGTTTGCAATTTTATCATGATTTAATAGTTGGCACATTACTTTATGTTTGAAATTATCATCTCAATTGAATTGGCAGCCGTAATCTGTAAATTAATTTGCTACACTGCCTATGCACACGCGTCTTGATATTTTATCCCTTAAATATTTGTCTATATTGTCATAGTATTTAGCATATAGGCAATGCTAGTATGAATTTGAATAATTTTGTTATTTAAAACGTTAAAAATTTGACTGAGACGAGTTGTGAAGCAACTATTGCCCCATTGTCAACAACAAATGATTACCCAGAAAAATTTGATTTAGTGGCCAGACAGCCAAAATCGTTATTAACAGCGAGTCCTTTAGATGGCAGTTTGATGTGTAAATATAAGCGAATTGAAAATGAATGAGGCAGGTTCCAGCAAAAAACGGACAGCAAGTGGGTTGGTTGAACTCACAGCACTCTTTCATATAAAATAACTCTCAGTTCAAATCACAAAACAGGTAACCAATCAAAATTCGCATAAAAGCCATTTCATGTTCTCTAACTAGCTACATTTCGCAATCAGGTTGGAAACTAATGAAATATAATGTTTTTGCTTATTCAAGTCAACTCGATCATGTATTGTGATGCTTCTGAACATGGCAGATATAACATTTTGGATTTATGCGTCCAGTAAATGAAAAAACTCCCTGCTACAATAAGAGGTTATTTGGACTTGAGCATACAGTGTTATGAATTTTCCTTCTTGACGTTTTACGATGATGTAGAAAATTAGCACATATCAGCCAATGTCTCACTAGGTTTTGCCATTACCACATAGAAATTTTACTTAAATCTCTAAATATGATAGTGAGTGCTCTTTATCACTTGGATAGAAGTTTGTTATGCGTGTTTCAAGTGAATTAGCATTGGCGCTCCGAGAAAGCATCGAGTAAATGTTAGCTAAACAAAAGTCAGCATGAATAGCACATGTGAGCTGGCGAGCGTGTTTATTTTGGGCGAAATTAAATCTCGTGAGTGAGAAGTGGCATTAGGTTTCAAAACAATGGAATCTCCTAGATTTTTGGGCATATTGGCACGATATCAGAGTAAATAGAGCATAATTAGCGTACAGACTAAAAGAAATTAAGAGATAGACAATTGAAAATATTGCTGTAATAAAATGGAACAATAACAGACAATAGCGCAACTCGTACATTGCTTTTAAATCTTCGTAATCATACTCCATTAAATGTGTTTATAAATATAAATAACCAATGCTTGTCAGTTTACCTGGGTGAAATTTTTCGATTTCGAGTGATCTTGCGATTCATCTAGTTTGCCCTTCACAGAATTCTTGGCCGATTTTCCTGTGAAGGTTAACCATATGCTGCGATAATTGTCATCACATGTGGTATACAATTGCGAAAATCGATAGCTCCAAATCACCGTCTTTCGGGCAGAAATAATCGAGCAAACCAGGTATAGTGAACAAGAAATGGAAGCAAAAAAGGGTTAATGAGTAGCTTAAGATTAGCCTAAACTGGTTTTTAGCCGAATCAGTAATAAATAGACTGAAATATTTCAAAATGAACCGGCAAACACTGTTATCTGCGTGTCTATGCTCTGAATTGTGGACTGCGTTTCACTTTCGGCGTTACTACGAAATCTAAGTAAACCTTGTTTGAAACAAACTCTGCAAAGTTGTAAGATGTAATCAGAAGAAAGTAGGCGACCATTCATTTCGTGGATTGCGATACAACTTAGTGCAATCAGGTTTATTGACTAGCCATTTACAAAAATCACATATTATTTAAACAGTTGCCCAACATCGAAAAAAAGTTGTTATTAACATTCGCGCAGTCAATGATCGCTTAATTAAATAAATTATATAAATATAGGAAAAATTTGCAAAAAGGTACGCTATTGCCTCATAGTAATTGAGCAGCCGTCTTGTCAGTCAAGTATAGAGCTTGAAAAATAAAAAGATTGCAGTGTAGTTCAGGTTGTAGAAGCTGATCTATATTAATGGTTTATTAATTAAGAAAACAATCGAAATAGATATTGATATAAAAACCTATCCCATTATTTACATACATTTGTCAGAATAAAGTACTCATTGTATAATTTAGAAAAGGCAATTCATCTCGTAGACCGGATTCGTCATTATTGGGAAGTCCTTACGTATATATATATATATGCAAGTGGCATGTTATCTATTGTATAATGAAAAATTCTGAATGTTTATTTAGAACTTCTGGTCTTAAGAGATTCTAAATTTGTTCCATCTAGTGGAAGAGGTAACCAAAACATCAATCGGTATTCTACATAAAATTTCCTGTAGACCGCAGATGTGTTCCTGTTTGAGCTTTGTGTGTTGCAAATCCTGGAAATTACTTGAAGAGATCTCAGGAAGGACGAAACCGGACTACTGCATTAATTATTTAAATCAAGTCTGCGATCTTGATGTAAACACCAGTCTCATAATATACATACATATATCAGTATAAATTAAACATCGTATAATTTAGAAAAGAAGATACATTCAGAGGACTAGTTTCATCCTTTTAAATAACTCATTAAATTCTGCGCAGAATGTGCCACAGACAGGGCTCGTACCTGTCCGCAGCAAATTCTTTGAGAATCAAAGCTATTTAATGAATTAAACAATCATTGATTGCGCCGGTAGTGGTAAAAATTGTTTAAATCAAGTTTGCGAGCTTGAGGTAAACACGAGTGATAGAAAGAATAAACAAAAATAAAGTCGGTCACATTGTGCAACCAGCTAAAAAACACTTTCAAATGTAACATTTTTGAAAATTTAATTGACCTAGCTCGAAAATATCACAAAAGCGCGACATTTAGAAACCCGTTTTCTATTTCTAAAAGGATAATAAGTAACCTAGTGATTTCAAAGAAATAGAAAATTACAATTTATTGTCTTAGCATATTTTCTTCTCCAGAGGTACATAGAAAAACTCTGATCAAGTAAAATTAAAGATCTACAGCTGCCGGTAGTTTTGCAATGTTGCTCGACGATTGGTTAAATATAATGGGATATGTGTTCATTTCAAGCTCAGAAACTTAGTTTAAAGTATTGTTACTACCACCTGCACAACCAATGATTGTTTAATTGTATTACCTATATATATTTGGCGAAAGCTGCAAAAAGTTAATGTTTGGGACTAAAAAGGAATTGAGCAGCCGACATTTCCAGTTAAGTACAATATATACGAGACTACTAGAGGTGAGAGACGCATATCTAAATTTGGTTTTCTTACATATGCGTTGTAGTTTGATCCTCGCTAGTCAGTTTGCCGTCATACTTTGATGATGATCATGGAAGTTCGAAATGCGTCAGTACGTGTAACTGACGTTAGTTTTGCAGTGTTGTTCGACGAGTAGTTAAATACAATGTGATTGGTGTTTATTTGAAACTTGGGAACTTAATTTAAAGAATAATTAATTAATTATTTTGGTTCGGGACGCGGTTAAGGTGATCGGAGAATCGATGGAGGCTTGAACAAATGCAGGACGAAATATCTTCAAACCAAATGTAAAAAATTGACGTAACTGCGTCAACGATTGTTTAGCACAATTGGCCTAAGGCAATTTTGTCGAAATTTGTTGCAAAACTCATTTCCTTTAGAAATAAAAAATTGACGCTGTGCATAATATGTGATATTCTTACCTTCGAATTTGCCTGCAGTAAAGTGAAGCCAAAATTTAGATCAATTTTCAATATGCCTTTTTCATCTGTCGTGTAGTTGCAATCAAACGATTTCCGCTGGAAAATAAATAAATGAAGGAACATTTGACAGACAATGTAATTCATTGCTAAAATACAACATGTAATAATTCTAAGTTGAGTCAAATCATTATGTGTTTACTTTATCATTCGCCTATATATTTAGATCGACAATGCATAAAAAAAGAATAATTAATGTCCGCAACTGCGAATACAAAGAGCTCTACAAGGCCATAAACATAAATAAATTAAAAAAATGAATCTCATCTTGCCATGAGGCTGTCAAATCTTGTGGATAACTATTTAGATTAAGCATATCAATTTTTCTGATATGCATTTAACAGGTAGACGTGTTAATTTATTCGTTTTGGTATTCCCGGCCTCCAATAAGTTTATAAATAGACTCACAAACAAGTCGAGTTTAATACTGACGAAGGAAAATATTTTGATGATATTGAAGTCGGTCAGGCAATGGTTGCGAGCAAATTTGAAAACATACCAATTAATTGGATGACCAACCTAAGTTTTCATGTAATATATTAACAAACTACTCGTACTTCTTAGATCACACGTTAATAAATTCATACCATTTGGCTGAGATTGACGACAAAATATGAATTAAATGTAAACGATAATGTGGCAAATTTAGGTGTGGTGATAATGTACACTATTATATCAGTAGCCAAAGCACTGGAATATTTTCAGCGTCTTTTTGTTGATAACACTCTAAATCTAAATACCGGGGGCTATGCGGATGCGTACGCTGGCGGCACCGGTCGGTCTGGGGCAATAAGACACATTCTCATTTTGATAACAACGATCTCCGTGCGTTACATTGAGAAAAGTATTAATTAAATATGAGGACATAGGATCCGAATAGCATGTACAATTCTTGGATGACATTAGTTATTTGGAATCTTTGAGAGGATGAAATGATAAATTTCTGAAACTTAATTAATCAAGTAAGCAAACTACAATGTAAAAATTAAATGGAACCAATGTGATAAATTACCATTTTTGGATGTCAAACTAATAGAGAAAAATGTTAATAGGAAGAAGATTTACTTGTGTATTTAAATTTAAATCTTCTGTTTAAAATGAATATTGGTATCTTAATATTATTGAAAATTAGAATCCGAAGAATAGGAGACATAAAATATAGGGAGACTGGATAAGGTAGACTGCGAGAAATATTCAGTTCTAATTGGATGCCTAATAAGTAAATAGAAGCAACGATATAGATTTACACTAGTAAATATATAATAATATTTACAATTACATTAAAAACTAAGAGGAAAAATACAACATACGAAATTATTATAAGCCATTCCCTAATAAAAGAAGTAAATTTAACATAAATAGGGAATTGAACCGTCAGACGAATCAGGAATTGATGAAATGCAATGTAAGGATTTTAGCCTCGTATATTTGGATGAATAATGTAACAAAGTAGGAACGTTGAACAACATGCAATTATGGCTACGATAATACATCAGTCCTCCAACACTATACGGTAGAGACAGGACACATAATTACCTGTAATGACTATCGATGCATATCAGTATGTCGTCGCAATAGAACGACTAGATTTAATATCGAAGCTGTTAAAGTTAAATATAGATATAACGCAATGAATAAAAGCAGAGGTAGAAAAATCACTCGGCCCATGAATGAATATTTGTAACAAACTGTAAGCACTGGTACAAATTCTTAGCCTAGTATTTATGACAAGTTTGCTGACTTGTGATAGATGCGAATGCAATTTTATTTAACAATTTGCAGAAAATAGCACAATCACCGCCAATCACACGTAAGCATACCTTTAAACCTTTCATAGTCATCAACAGAGGACGGCAACAAACACAATAACGAGGATCAAACCACAATTTATCTATGTGAATTTAAATTTCTAAAATATGAAATATATTATTATTGATTTTTTTCTGGATTTCAATAGACATGTCTAGAAAAGTTAAAGTATTGAAAGCCGTCCATTTGAAAGGGAAGGTTTTGATTAACCTCGATGTTTGTCACAGTCTCGCGACAAGCAGATGACCAGAACGCCTCGAGCTGGTAAATGTGTTTGATGTCTGCCAATGCTTCCAGTTGAAACTTCACGTTTGGCAATTGCAGTAGAGCATATACAGCTGATTCACTTGCCCCACTATCGCCTAACGATGGTACTTCTTGATATTGCACAATTCCGTTACTTGAGTTCTGAGAGACGTCGTCACCAAAATGATTGGAATGTTTCTGATGATCATATTGGGCAATATGCAAAAATTGAAAACACATTTAAATAATTACAAAAAAGAGATTGTTAAATTACAAAAGAATAAAAAGTAATACTTATCATTAACTGAATCAAGGTTGCGATTTTTATATAAACACCTGACTCATTATGTACATTTATTTGTCAGTATAAACTAAATATTGTATAGTGTAGAAAGGGCAATTCATCCAGTAGACCGGTTTCGTCCTTATTGGAAGCTCATCACGTACTGTCCAGAATTTGCCGTGGACAGTACGTGATGAGTTCCCAATA
>JAQBSW010011913.1:0-18445 GCA_029291075.1 Eudiplozoon nipponicum | reverse complement strand
TCGATAGATAACCGCTCAAACAGTTGGGTAGCTTTGATTAATTTGCCTTGAATTACCGAAGGAAATCTGGGCTTGATTTCAGAGCACACTTCACAACTCAAGGTCATTTTTCGAATTTCATCAATAGAATATGGTAAATTACGAGATTTCACAAAGTGGAGCATACGAGAAATTCCAGGATGACAAAGAGAGACATGTATTTGTTTTAAATCCAGTCCATTTAGAAGCGCACCACAACAGGATCGACTTAGTGCATCTGCTGCTTTGTTATCTTTTCCGGGTCTATAGACAACATCGAAGCTGTAAGGTGATAATTCCATTTTCCAGCGCAAAATTTTATCGTTCTTCACTCTTCCTCGATTTTGATTGCCAAAAATAAAGGAAACAGATCTTTGATCAGTGACAAGTTTGAAATGATTACCCAAAAGTAAATGCCTCCATTTTCGAATAGCTTCAACCACGGCATAGGCTTCTTTTTCAACAGCTGAGTGAAGTTTTTCAGATGGCGTCAACGTCCGAGAGAAAAACGCCACGGGTTTTCCATCTTGGTTCAAAGTAGCAGCAATAGCTACGTCCGAAGCATCAGTTTCGACGACAAACGGAATATCACAACGAATAGAAGCTAGAGTTGCTACGGCTAATTCCTTTTTAAGATCATCGAAATTTTGTTTCACAGAGACGGGCAAAGGAAAAGTTCGATTATGAACGAGTGAATGAATTTTATCGGAGAAGTTGGAGATCCACGGCGAATAATAAGCGAAAAATCCCACAATTCTTTGTTGCGATTGCACATTCGACGGTGGTGGGAGATCTTGTAAAGGCTTTAATCGGTCAGGATCAGGTTTAATTTTTCCATTCGATATTTGAAAACCAAGGAGAGTAATTTCTTTAGCTGCGAAAATGCTCTTTGATTCATTTAAGGTCAATCCATATTTTTTAGCGGCATTAAGAAATTTGTTGAGATTTGTTTCGTGTTCAAGCGTATCTCTCCCGCAAACTGTCACATTGTCCACATAGACAAATGTATCTGTGAGATGTTCCTGTGCGATTATATGATCCATAGTTCTTTGGAAACATGAGACACCATTCGTCACTCCGAAGGGAATGCGACGGAATTGAAACAAGCGTCCACACGCTTCGAAAGCAGTAAATACCTTTTCATGTTCTTGGATAGGTATCTGGTGGTAAGCGCTTTTGAGATCCAAAGTGCTGAATATATGATATTTTGAAATGGTTTCAGCCATTTGGTCTATTTTCGGCAAAGGATAGGCGTCTAAGAGTGTGAATTTGTTGACCGTTTGGCTGTAGTCCACAACCATACGTTTCTTGTGATTCTCATTCGATACCACGAGAACTTGTGCTCTCCACGGGGATGTTGAAGGTTCGATAATGCCATCAGAAACTAATCTGTTTATTTCATCCCGGATAAATATTTCATCCATTCGATTGTACCTTCTTGATTTCGTAGCAATAGGCCTCCAGTTAGCAGTTAAATGGTTGAAAAGAGGCGGGGACGTAACAGATGCAGGTTACAGTAAACAGACGGTGAATGATGATTTATGACCGCCAAAAGAGATATTTACACTTTTATGCAATCCAGGGAAGTCATGACCGAGGAGTACGTCAGTACAAAGATCAGAAAGTATAGATAGCTTGATATTTTGATAAACACATGATTTGTATTGAATCGACACAAAACAATGGCCTTTGGTATGACTCGAAAATGAGCTAGACGCCATGGTTATTGTTTCTTGAGAGGAGTGAATTTTCCAATTATTTTTCAAAACGAAGGCTTCTGAAACATAACTACAGGAACTGCCTGTATCAACGAGAGCATGACAATTTATGTTATTGACTTCTAGATTTATTACACATTTGGTGAGACAATCAGGAGCAGCAGCTAATACAGTTGCAGATATGGTAGGATGAAGCGTCGAAACCAATGGGCGGTGATTCTTAGAGCGACATACCTTTTGAAAATGTCCTTTGTTTCCACAACTTTTACAGAAGGCGTTTCTGGCCGGACATTTCCATCTTAAATGATAATCGTACCCACAAAAGTCACATTTTTGTTTAACAGCAGCAACAAGATTATCTGTAGATTTATCGGAGGTTGATGAAGGACAGAGTGGCTGAACCGTTGCAGTGTGTGCAGAATTCAAACAGTTTTGATATGATAATGATTGCTTTTCCGCCATTTCGAGACCACGTGCTTGATCAAAAGCCGCTTGAAAATTAAGTGAGTTGTGTTCTAAGAGACGTTGTCTGATTGAATTGGACTGGATTCCATTAATGAAGGCATCGCGCAGAGCATCGTCTCGATTTTCCTCGGCCGTAGTTGGTTTGAAATTGCATTCCCTAGCTAACGATTTCAGAATCTGAACAAATTTATCCAATTTTTGTCCATTTTCTTGTTTAGTAGTCGCGAGTATATGACGAACAAAGACTTCATTTTTCGGTCTGACATAGAGATTCATTAGAGTTTTGATAGCATGATCATATGTATCACAGTCAACGATGTGTTCATATACGTTAGGAGAGACGTAGGAAATAAGAGTGTCTAATTTATCCGGATTAATGGATTCGATTGATTTTAAGAGGCCACAGAATGTACGATACCAATGATTCCATTGTTTTGCTGCATCTGTTGCACTAGGTTCAACATCAAATCTTTCTGGTCTGAGTAGGCGTTCCATGATTGGGTTATATGATGAATAAATTGTTCTGAATCACAGTAACAATCACAGCAAACGGGCAGAGTGAGTAGACAAGTCAGAAGAAAGAGTTGCCTAAAATATTAGGCTTTATTCATCATATAATGCAGATATACATGCTGAAAGACAAAACAAAACATGTTAGTATACGAACGGTGTGAATATAAATGTGTGTACAAATAAACAATCATATCAATGACAAATCCAAATTTAAACGCGAAGAGGTACAACGCGACACTACGGCAAAATTAGAAAATTCCATAACGAAGATTCTAAACCGAATTATTTCGAAGGTCGAGGCTAAATAAGAAATCGACATGGAGCACAAAAATGCTTTAATTACAAAATGCAAACATGCCAAGCCCGTAGGTTCAACGCAACCGATATTATATGGGTTGCCCAAGGTTCACAAAATGACCAATAATGAAAGACTTCCGCCTTTCAGGCCCACTTTATCTATGATAAATTCCCCACAACACAGGACAGTCAGACTGTTATGCCGGATTATAAAACCTATCATGAAAGGAAGAAAAGACCACGTTGTACAGGATAGCTTTCAATTTGTATAAAAAAATCGCGACCTAAATTTGAAAGAGAGGAAAATGGTGTCCCTCGATATAAAGTCACTCTTTACTAGCATTACAGTAAATAAAACTATAAATATCCTATGTGAATATAAACGATCATCAGGAACGGAAACACTGATAGAAGTGGACGACATGAGAGAACTACTTCTATTATGAACATCCAACGTACAATTCGTATTCCAAGGAGTCTTCTACAGACAAATTGACGGCATAGGTATGGGTAGTCCTCTTGGACCAGTATTGGCAGACATATACATGCACCATTTAGAAACAACTGGTTTAAAACCATTTATCAATGGAGCTCATTTTTACGTGCGCTACGTTGACGATACTTTCATGGTCGTTGAAAAGGATGAAGATACAAATTCACTGCTACATCACATAAACAAGGTAGACCAGGCAATCAAGTTTACAATAGAAGAAGAAAAAGACGGATATTTATCCTTCCTAGATGTAGGAATAACGAGAGATGAAGAAGGTACTCTCTCAAGGTCAGTTCACCAGAAATCAAGCTGGACTGGACAATATATCCATTATATGAGTAGTGTGCCAAGGGCGTAAAAAGGGAACCTAACAATAAATTTGGGCAAACGAATACGGAGGATTTGTTCACTGGACAACTTTGAAGTAGAGCTAAATTTGCTTCGCGAAGCTTTGAGAAATAATGGCTATCCGGACTGGTTCATCGAATACAACTTGAGGCAACGCAACAAAATCGAGGCCAATTTGGAAGAAAATCAAACTCCCCAGTTAGTAACGCTTAGTGTTCCCTTTGGAGGTGATCTTCCAGCGGAAATCTTCAAACGAAAAGTAATTCGAGCGACAAAAGCACAGTTTCCATCAATACAGGTGAGAGTGGTGTTCAACACAACAAAACTGATGCGCACGAATGAAAAAGATAGCCTCTCTGTGACGTCAACACCTTTGTCTGTATACAAATTTCAATGTACCTGCAACGCTCAGTACATCGGCAGATCAAAAAAGAGGCTCGAAACTAGAACAAATCAGCATCTCCCTCAAAAACTATTAAAGAGGGGTGCAGCTCCTGCACAAAAATCAGCAATTTGCGAACATGTACTACTCACAGGTCATGCTGTTAGTAGTAACAATTTTTCAGTTCTCTACAAGGCAAAAACAGAGAAAATGCTTCTGGCTTTTGAAGCTATTGCAATTAATAAGCTGAAGCCCTGCTTAAACGTGCAGAAAATAATTCAAAAAGAAATTAAATTGGACTGGAACAAAGACATAACCGACATGCCTTTAAAAATAGCCAACGCTTCGCAAAATACGACACATACATCAATTACGGACGCAATTACAATGAAAGCGATGACACACCAAATGACGTTACGCAAAAGGAGTGGTCTAAATTGCGCAAAAGTAGTGGTCTAAATTGCGCAAAACAAAGGCTAGCATAACGAAGAGGAGATTGGTTACGACAAATGTACAGTGGGATTGGATGAACGAATATACTAACGAATCCAGAACAATGGCTGTAGATACTGGTAGAAATAAGATTTATTAATAAATGTTATTCCATGGAGTACGTTGTTTTGTTCTTACATTTTAAAAAATGGTGATATATATATATATATATATATATATATATATATATATATATATAAATGTTTAATGTATATCTCAATCCACATATGCGACCATGTGAGTTCTTCCCACTTTAAGCAACCATGTGAGTTTATCGTACATATTATTTGACTTTTTAGAATATTTCATAAATATGTCTCTGCATAATATGTATATAAATAAAAATACATATATCTGTTAAGTATATTTAGATAAACATATAAGCAACAACGTGAGTTCCTCTCACATCTTATATAAATCGAAAATATTCATCATATAAATATAAATATATATATATTTATATTTATATATTTCTAGTTAGGAAGAAAAACACATTTGTAACAAAGTGGTTATTGGCCATTTATTTCGAGACTAATAAACTTCGCTCAACACTCTTTCATTTATATACATTCTTGGTTTTCATTTGATTATGTGGGTGGCAACAAATCTGACTCAGTTTTAATTATTTTTCTTGGTTTGGCTGATTGGTCAGTGTGTATGCGTTTGTGTCTGTATGTGTGCCTGTTTGCATGTAAAGTTCTTTCTCTTGTATTGCAAAGTGATGTCTGAGATCTGGTCATTATTGCATTGATAGCTTGAGAATTAACCATCTGTTCGAATTGTTCGCTGTTTTGGTGTACGAGTGCTATTTCTCCCAGTGTAGTCTTTCGTTTCAGCTTTTTGCGCAAATTTGTGTTCTTAACATGGCAACAGAGCAAGTGCGGATTTCAGTGTTGAACGCTCATATTGTTTGGAAATTTCTGTCACCGTATGTGCATCTGTTTTTTCCTCTTCAGTTTGTTGCCAATCCGATTGAATGTTTGTTGAATTTTGTTATTCGTGGCCAGTCGATTAGAATATCATGTTGATGAAACTTTTGAATATTTAGGCCAGGTGCTTGTTGTTTTATATAAAGGGCTTCATAAATAAACAAAACACTTTCGGATTTTGCTTTATGTAGAATTGATAAATTGGTCTAATTGACTGGGTGCCCCGTTTCCAATATATGTTCGGAAATAGCTGATTTTTCTGACGGTGCCAAGCATTTGTTAATCAATTTCTATGGCAAATGTTGCTGGATTCTGCTTATCAATTGCTTCTTCGTGCGTCCGATATATGTTCTGCCGCACATACATTAGAATTTATAAACTATGAATGATTTGGTGAGAATTTGAAATTGATCTTTGGCATCCAACCTCAAGATTCTCTGTGTTCTAAATGTGATGTTTACTTTAACACTGGAAAAGTTCACCTTAGTTATTCTATTCAGCCGCCGTGCAATTATTGTGGCTGTTACTTCGCCTTTAAATGGTAAGTTTAGAAAAACCTGCTTGACGGTATCCTCTCTTGTGCGAATCTGTCGTGTTGACATCAATGAATCGCTCTGAGTAGTTTTTCATTAGCAAAATTGTCCTCAGGTATCCCAGTTCTTCCTCGATCTTGTGTTCAGAGCGGATCTTCCTGATTCTGTTTGCTAGGTTGTTGACTAAGCCTCTGTTGTGGGATTTTGGCACACTGCTGTTGTAGTGAATGTATTGCTCGGTGAAAGTAGATTTACAGTATACGGCCAGTGTCAAATCCCCATTTACTTCTCGAATGAGTTTGATGTCAAGGAACGGGAAACTATTGTCTTTCTCTACCTCAAGAGTGAATTTGATATCCGGATCGGCTCCATTTGCTTGTTTGAGTATTTCGGAAGCATCTGCTGCTTCTGAAGTGAACAACAATATATCGTCTTCATATCTTTTGTAGAATGCGCACTGGTGAATTACACCTTTTAGTCTCGTTTTTTTCAAGATGATACATATATACATCTGCCAGGAGGGGTGCAATGCAGCCTCCCATAGCTACACCATGGATCTGACGGTAGTATATACATTAAAATGTAAGTTGCACTTGTTTGTACATGCTAATATGAGGTCTTTGATGGCATTGCTTTCTTTATGGAAATCATAAAACTCATTTTTAATTAGGTCACACAAGATCTCCGTTGCCTTATCCAGTGGTATTTTTGTAAATAAGGATGAGACGGCAAGCGAGACTATTTCATTCTTTTGAATGTTCTTCCCCTTCATTTCATCTGCTAGCTCGAAGGAGTCCTTGATAGTGTTTGCGTTTATGAAGTTTTTTATTGGTTGAAGTATTTTTCAGAGAAACTTAACTGGTTTATGTTGCGGGGCGTTGATCTTTGACATAATAGGCCGCATCGAGGGAGCTCCTGAAGCTGTCACGGCTTTACGAGTTTTTGGTTTGCCGTACAATCTTGCGGTGTTTGTTCTCACGGGTTATGCATTTTGGACGTCTTCTATAAGTTTTGATCTAATATCGGATTCGGTAGCTCATTGTCTTTTGTAACTGATTGTCTAAAAAATGTTCTTATATTATATTTCGTTGCTAATGTTCTAATTTTTATTCTTAATTTAGAATCTGGTAGAACCAGAGTTTTGTGCTTCTCTTCTGTTTTCTTTTCTAAATCACTTGCTTGTTTCTCTTGGGATATTTTTCTATTAAATCGCAATAACGTCCCGTTTATTATTTTCTCAGTCAATTTTTCCGGATAACCATTTATCCAGAATATTTATTTTAATTTCATCAGTTCTTTGTCCCTATATTTTAAATCCATTTTTTCAAGTATTCTTATTACCATCCCAAACGGGTGATTAGAGCAATAATTCAGGAGGATACCAGAATAAGTAACTTTCCTATAAATATCCTTTTTAATGTTTGACCAATTCGTTTTAATTTTACATCTAGAAATGATAATTCTTCTTTCCTTTCTTTATTCAATATAAATTTTAGCTCTCCCAGTTGATTAGCTAAATACAGAAAATTCTCAAAATCATTGTCCCCATGATACCAAATTAAGAAGATGTCATCTAAAATTCATAAATAAAAGGATGGTTTGATGGGAGATCTGAATAAGAGATTTTTTTCTAAGTAATGCATGTAAATATTAGCGACTGGGACAGATAATATGACACTGAAGCGTTAGTCACTTTTGAATTTTGTATGGCGGAGAATAAATATGAACGGATTTAGTTTCAGTGAACATTCCTTTAATTGGCTTTTAGAAGTACGAATTATTTGCCTCATATTCCGTTATTCATGGAGCATTACACATGAGATTGGTTTTGCCACCCTGTTAACACCGCAGGATGTTTTGTTCGTATTAATAATCGCACGTTTCACCTTGGTTGTATTTTACAAAATTCGCCCTCCTTATTATAATACAATAATAGCTTCAATAAAAGTTGACACGTTATCTGAATTGGTTTACGTGTAAAAAATAGATCTGACGTGTGCAAATAGTAATTGATATGTATCACTTTCGTTTCACTTGCATGAGTGATACACATGCAGCTAATTATATGAACTGAATAATTTTCAGTTCTAAACATACGCCCACACACACCAGTGCGGCGTACGCTTACCTTGTTAATCGTCAGATAACAATATGACGGTAGTTTCACTTGGATATGTGTACACATGAAGTAACTGATAATTTCTCAATTAAAAGCAAACGCACAGACATTCTCAACGCTCAGAATGAATTGGCTTAGTTTATTCTGGCATATGTAAGTAATTAATGGGTCAGGTAATTGTATCAAGAAAGCAACCTTGATTATAATAATTAGTATCACCGCCCATGCAACAAATGTTCGTCTAATTATGAACACTCATCTTGTGTTTACTCGTTTTGTATATGTAAAATAGTTTGAAAACTGTCCGGCTGAATTTTTTTTATGTAAGTAGTGCTTAAATGTTGAATTTAGTTGCTCAATGTTGTTCTTCTTGTTGTAGATTTGACCGCATTTTTCTTGTGTGGGACAATTGATAGCACGCGTAGGTCGGTTAAATCTTGAATCCTTTACATTTCCATGTGCACCGATTCTTGGCATTGATTGATTGGTTCTCACTTGTCCCTTCGAGCTCAGTGGCGATCTTATTGCAGATGTCTAGTAGAATCATCTTCGTAACTTTATTTTCTTAGTAGGGTCAAGTTAGCTGCGAGGTTTAGTTTGTTTACGATGTGATACAGTGAAAGCCGCAAGGAAGCTGTATTGCTGATGTTGCCTTGACCTAATGCTAACTTGGCAATAATGGTGTTATGAACAATTTTATTTAGCCTTATTTCTGTGAGTTTTCTTGATAAATTTACTCTCTCTCTCACTCTCTCTCCCTCTCTCTCACTCTCTCTCTCTCTCTCCCTGTCCTAAGTCTCACTAATAATATTTTTATTATTATTTATATATATTTCACTTCTTATGCTTATATGTCAGTGAATCATTAGTTAATTTTAACTGTTGTGTGACTGGGAATAATGATGAAAGGATGATAATAGGTCTGACGTGTGCAAAGAGGAATTGAAATTTATCACTTTCGTTTCACCTACATGAGTTATACACATGCAGTTAATTATATGAAAATGATTAAATTTCAGTTCTAAACATACGCCTACACACATCGGTGTGGCGTACGCTTAACTTGTGAACCGTCAGATATCATAATATCAAAGTAATTTCACTTGGATATGTGTACACGTGTAGTAACTGATAATTTCTCAATTAAAAACAAACGCACTGACATATGTAAGTAATTAATGGGTCAGGTGATTGTATCAAGAACGCAACCTTGATTATAATAATTATTATCACCGCCCAAGCGACAAATGTTCGTTTAATTCTCAGTCTGTGTTATAAAATCACTGTAGTTTCATTTCGATGAGTGTACACATGCAAGCACATAAATAAACACATACATGACGCAGTTACCCAGTGAAATAGAATTTATGCTTATGAGAAACAGCAATAAGGATATCTTAGACAGTTCGAATTAAACATGCTACGTCACCAATTATTCTTAGACTGATTGCGGGATTTGCCACCCCTTTAAAATAAGAAAGGCCGAAATATTTTCTTGAAACCGCAACACACCTGTTGTGTACAAGTAGGGCAGGTAAAATTGTTCATTTATTTATTTATTTTCAGATTTATGTCATTTCACGTAAACAACATCTGTTTAATTTTTTACTTTTATTCAAACAAATTGTCTAATTAATGTGCATAAGTCCTAAATTGCCTTCTTCTGCAGACACGGTAGGATTCAATTTTCTTTTTTCTTAAATGAGTAGCACTTTAATTTTTCGTGTAATTTTTAAAAGCTAACAGTAGCTTGACATGCATGAATGATAAAATTTCGAAGCAGTGGAGATGTACTACTTGCAGAAGACAAATTGTCAAGCAGTAAACATGAATATTTATAAGACAACCAAATCGAATGAGATGAAGCTACAGACCAATAAAGAAAATCGAAGATTAGTCGAAATTAAATATCTATACAAAACGTTATTCTACATTCACGACATTACTCAATGGGGAAGGACATAGGACGTTTGATAGTGAGAATGTTAGATTTTTCAATGAAAGTAACATGGATGCACGTAAAAGATAATAAATGTGTTGAAGTAAAACTAAAATCAAAGATTTTACGAGAGTGACATTAAAATCAACGCGATTTCTAATTTTTATTTACTTGGCTTCTTTAATTTGATTGTTATGCCAACTTTACTCATTAGCAAGGTTAGAAAGGAACACAAGTGTACGCTTGCAGTTACTGATTATTTCAGAAGCCAAATCAGACGAGAACAGATGCGCACAGAGATGCCGAACGTTCATCTAGTGAGTCGGCAGTATGTGTCATTAAATCACTGTAATTTCATTTCTATGGATGTATATATGTAAGCCCAAGCACACACGTACATGACACACAGTAAACTACTATATATAGCAGAGCTTGAACCAAATTTAGCAATTGTTAATTTGTTTGTAGTGTGCCACATCTAAAAATATTCTTCCCAAACCGGAAGCCAAAATATTCGGAATAAAATTGAAGACAGTGTACACAGACACGTTTTTGTGTACAATTAGGGCCAGATAATTTATTTATTTGTTCACTTATTTTCAGATATATGTACTTTAATGTAAATTACAATTGCTTAAATTTTAGCTTTCTTTCGAATAATTTGTCTAAGTTATATGCATAAACCCAATATCACATTTACGTTTGCATGGTAGGATTTAAATTATCTTGTTTATAAATGAGTAATAGTTTAAATTTTCGTGTAATTTTTAATCGCGAACATTAGCTTGTCATGTATAAATGATTAAATTTCAAAGCAGTAGACATGCCTTATTTACAGAAAAAGTAATTTTTCATGCAGTGGACATAACCAAGAATAAATAAACCAAATCGAATGAGATGAATCTACAAACAAATAAAGAAAAACTAAGGATACACAAAATTAAATATCCATACAAAAAAACGTCGCAAATATTTATAATATTTTAGATAAGACTCCAATGAAACAAAAATTGTACCTACGTTTCTTAGATTTTATATTAATGATCTCGAACCACGGCGATAATGAGAAGGTAAATTTCTTAAATGTAGCTAATCTAATGAGCGAACTTCAATAAACTCTGTAAAGGGCATCATCAGGTGAATTACCATATTTGGATGTTAAATTAATTATAAATAATCAGAAATTAGAAAGACAAATTTATTATGAGGAAAATTATTCCGAAATCCTTCTTAATTTCAAGTCCAATCACCACTAACAATTAGAAGTCTCAGATTAGCCGATATAAGAAATATAGAGTTATAAATAGGTAGAATCCGCGTCATATTCAAGGCTAAATGTTAACCTCCTCGTTTAATAGATGCAATAATGATGGATTTTTTAAATCAAATTTGCGAGCTTGAAGTAAACACCAATCCCATTGTATTTAACCAGTGTTTACTTCAAGCTCGAAAATTTGATTTAAAGAATTTTTACCACCAACCGCGCAATTAATTATTGTTTATTAATGATGGATGTCGTGAGAAAATTTCATCCTAATTTGTGGTACATGGAAGCGGACAAGGGTAAGGAAAAGCGTAAGGTCGTGGTATTACCGGATTCTATATTAAGTAGGAAAATGAAATCAATAGTTTTAAAATACAATATTAGGACCGTGTAAAAACAATCCCATACACCAGGCACTACACTTCCAATCCAAATAGAAAGGTTGCACCCTTGGAAACAGCAGGATTGTATAGAATGGTGAGACCATGCAAACCCACCTGGTTCCGTTAGCTAGGTTGTTAACTAAGTTCTTTTTGTGAGATTTTGGAACATCGCTGTTATAGTATATATATAGCGGGGTATTTCTCCCGGCTATAATATTTACACTTCAGATTGATCTTTCACTAGATAGTCGCGTGTCACGTGTGTGTATGTGCATTTCCGTAACTGTTATGTTCATCAAAGTGAGACTAAAGTGACTAAATAAGAATTTAACATTTGCATACATTAGACTATTTATTTTATACACTCAATGTAAAATGACGCAACTGAGATTGCCCTCACATTTTATGGTAGAGATACCAATAATTCAGAAACACTTGTCATAAACACGTCATTTTGAGTGATCAAATAAGAAATCCGAATGACATATGCACGTGTTAAATTTAAATTTAATCCACTCAGGTTGTACTCAGGATAGACTTGTTAATAACAGTTATTGTTATAAATTTAACTAGGTGCACGTGTATGTGTATTTGTATACATAACTAAAAATATTCAATTAAATATAAATGATACATGTGTACGTACATCTAAATGAAACTGCAGTCAATACACATTAATTTAACTGTTGTTTGCGTCAGAAAAATTATTAATTCTACACATTTTAAATACTGTATTATAAGAATTATCTCAATAGGTAGGGTGGGGTTACAAGACACAAACAAGCGTTCAAATCAATAAGAGTTTTAACATCAAATGGGTAGTAAGACGTGAAATTTTGGAAGACTATATCCTCAATAATTGACTAGCCACTAATTGGATAATAAGCCCGCTAATAAGTCAATCTTAATCTGATTATCCTAACCTTTTACTGGAGCTAGCCTTAGTTTCCAATTTATGCAATCTTATTTTCCTGCCATTAGCGAATGCGGTATTCCAAATCGAACCCAACGATTTTTCACCAACTTTTCCATTCATAATATTATCTCTAGATTTATTTCGTTAGATTCCCTAATCAATCTCGTTACCCTATTACGACTAAATACTGCTATGCGTTTGCAATTATCCCAGTTAATACTATGTCCAGTCTCCACTATATGACGAACAAGATCAGATTTAGCAATATGTCCATATTTGCATGCAGTTTTAAGTTCTCGCCTTCGTACCTTATTTGGTTGCATGGTCTCACCATCATACATGAGGCTACAATAATAGCCAGGGATTTCATACACACCTGACGTTTCCAAGGGTGCAATCTTTTCTATTTGGTTAGGGAGTATAGTGCTTATTATGTTTATTTCCACTCGCAAACTTGATTTAAAGAAATGTTACCACCATCTGCGCAATCAATTATTGTTTAATTTTATTGTCTTTACATATATATATATATATATATATATATATATATATATATATATATATATATATATATATATGAAATTGGATTGCGGAGTGCCAGCTTCATATTTTCCAATGGCGCGTTTTGTTTACGCGGGTAGTAGCTTTGCACGTACAGTTTCACAAAGATCCGATTGATCACAATTTCCAATTTCGTTTTGTCTTCGATCGGGCCGAGTGTGTAGTCGTCCCACTGAAAATGCGGTTCTATCACATCTTTGTTTACTGGCTACGTTTCGGAACTGAAAACCCCGTTCCTTGTTCAGGCCCAATTGCCACATATATACACAGCACAATACACACAATAGCAGATTTAAGCAAATGTGGTAACCTCGTTCCGAAACCGTTATATTTATATTTCATTTTTTTGACTCACCACTGGTTTTAAACATAGAATTTTACTCAGCAACTAAACTAAATATATGCATATGTCTAGCGCACATGAATGCCCTCACCCAACAACTATATCTACATATATATATATATATATATATATATATATATATATATATATATATATATATAAATATAAGCAACAATGTGAGTCCAATATCTCTAATCCTACATATATTTATACATTTCTATATTTTTAATGAATTATTATTTTTCTCTTTTCTTTCTGTTTCTTTGACGATTTAAACAAATTATATATTTGTTCATTCATATCCTATATAAATTTGTAAAATACATATAAATATATATAAATATAAGCAACAGTGTGAGTCAAATGTCTCTAATCTAATGTCCTATCTCCTACCCATTGCTAAATCTGCATACCATCTTCTGGAACATTTTATTGAGAAAGATAAGTAAATAGGAATTGATATTGGTATAGGTCATTCGCAATCAGTTTTCTATAGGCGAGGTTTCTTACTTAGGTTCCCACTTAATTCAGGTTACACAGCCTCCCGTTTTCTTACCCTAGAAAATGCTTTATTAAATATTGGGCCTAATGATTTTTCTACCGATGTTACATTCATTACATATTTCCCTGATTTTATTTCAATCGACTCTCTAATTAGTCTAGTTATTCTGTTGCGGTTGCATAACGCGATGTGTTTACATCCCTCCCAGTCTATGTCATGACCCGTTTCCTTCGAATGCCTAGCTAGGTCTGATTTTGAATGTGTCCATATTTGCAGACTGCCTTGTGTTCCCCTCTACGAAACTTTATCGGTCGCATGGTTTCACCTATATACCTGAGATTACAATCTTTGCAAGGTATCGCATATACTTCTGATGTCTCGATGGATTCTACTCTTTCTTTTTGGTTAGGCAGTTTATTGCCTATAGTAAGCGATTGTCTTAAAACTGTTTTAATATTGTATTTAGCTGCTATTATTCTAATTTTTCTGCTCAATTTTGAATCAGGTAATACCATAATTTTGTGCTTATTCAGTTCTGTTTCCTTCTTTACTTTGTTTATTATATTATTATTAAATCTCAGCAACATCTCATTTAATAATCTATCTATTATACTTGACGGATAGCCGTTTAGTTTGAATATTTCCCTTAATCTCCTCATTTCCTTTTCTCTATTTTTTATATACACTACTCTAAGACTCCTTAATATCATGGATTTAAGAATGCCTATTTTCATTCCATATGGGTGATTTGAGAAGAAATTAAGAAGGAGTCCCGAATAAGTCTCTTTTATAAAAATATTTCTTTCCAATCTGGGATCATTCCGTTTTATTTTTACATGCATAAAGGGTAATTCATTATTATTCTCTTTTTCTAACTGTTTGGCTAATTCGAGAAATTTATTTAACTCTTTATCACCATGATTTACAAATTATAAGCATATTATCCAGGAATCTCACATACAAGTTTGGCTCGAGAGGAGATTTTAACAACAGACATTTTTCAAATAGTGCATAAAAATATAAGCAACCGGGACTGATAGTGGTTTTAACTTGTTTATAAAATTCGTATGCAAGACTACCAGAGGTGAGAGTCGCATATCTAATTTCGCTTTCAATGCATATGTCTATGAGATACAGCAATAAGAATAACGTAGGCAGTTCAAATTAAATTTACCACCTCACAGGTTTTTGTTCCACTGATTGTGGGATTTGCCATCCCTTCATAAAACGGTTCGCATAGGCAACCTTTATTTTTATACGTCTGAGAACAGCGGTTGTGAACAAGAAGGGCCAGATAATTTGTTCATTTATTTATTTATTTTCAGATTTATGCCTTTTAATGTAAACTACAATTGCTTCATTTTTTCCTTTTATTCAAATAATCTGTCAAACTAATATGCATCAGTCCTAAATCGCATTTATGCATAAATGGTAGGCTTCAATTTTCTTTTTTTGTAAATGAGTAATATTTTAACTATTCGTGTAATTTTTAATCGCTTGACGTTTATAAATGATTAACTTTAAAATAAGTGGATTTGCAGAAGAACAATTTGTCAAGCAGTGAACATGAATAAGAGAAAGTCAACCAAATCGAAAGAAATGAAGCTACAAACCAATAAATTAAATCGAAGATTAATCGAAATTAAATATCTACACAAAATGTTAATCTAAAGTAAGATTTACAGTCAAGACATTACTCAATGGGGATAGTGATAATATTAGACTTTTCAATGAAAGTAAGAAATTATGCACTTAGCATATGATAAAAGTTTTAAAGCAACACTAAAATCAAAGATTTTTACGAGAGTGACATTAGAATCAACGCAATATCTAAATTTATTTATGTGCCTTCTTTAATTTAATTGATAATACACATTATACCAACATTAATGATTAGCAAGTTTTGAAAGGAACAAGGAAGAACGTTTATTGCGAAACTGGGTTATACGAAAATTCTGTTGTCTTCTTCTATCAACGGTTTACGTTTCACTAAATATACGACTATTTTGGTTATCAGAAGTAGGAATTATTTCCTTCAAAATCTGTCTGTCAAGAACATTAAATTTGAGATTCATTTTGCCATCCTGGTAAAACCCTAGGATATGTAGATTTCAGTAAAAATCACACGTTTCAAATTCGTACTCCTTATTATAACACAACAATACCACTAACAAATGTTGACACTTTATCTGAATGAGAATTCGTTTACATGTAAAAAATAGATCTGATGTGTGCAAAGAAGAATTTAAATTTATCACTTTAATTTAAGATTAAGCTACAAACTAATAACAAAAATCGAAGATTAGTCGAAATTAAATATCTATACAAAATGTAAAGATTTACAATCAAGACATTACTCAAAGGGGAAAAACATTTGGAGTTTAATAGTGAGAATGTTAGATTTTTCAACGAAAGTAACAAAGGATGCACTTGGCAGATAATAAAAGTTTTAAAATAAAACTAAAATCAAATATTTTTACGAGAGTGCATTTAATATCAACGCAATTTCAAAATTTATTTATGTGCCTACTTTAATTTGATTGATAACACACATAATACCAACTATACTGATTAGCAAGTTTAGAATGGAACACAACATACGTTTGCATCTTTGGAGATATCAGCAGTGTGTGAAATACCTGGCAATAATTGTAGCCTCAAGTATGTTGAAACTAGGCTATTTTCGCTAGAATTAATATTTCATTCTAAAATATCAGCTGGAGTATCGCCTTCAAAATGAATAATTAGTGTTAATCTGTGGGGTATTTTGTATTCCACCAAATTAGTCACGATTTTATTACGTTGCTTAAAATTATATGCGATAAACCAGACGTGATAACGACTATCCCAACGTTTCGCGAAGTAGGTTTAGTTCTAATTCAATGTTCTCAAATGAACAAATCCTGCGTATTCGTTTACCCAAATTGATTATGAGGTCCCATTTGTAAGCCCTTGGTACACTACTGGTTAATGGATATGCTGCAAAGTGCAACTTGATTTCTTCTGAAACGACCTTGATATGATAAGAAAGACAAACAGTATACAATGCGTAAAAGCAAGACAGATTGCAAAGAGGGGATTGATTATGACGAATGTACAATTATGAATAGATGAACGAATATATTAACTAACAAGAATAATGACCGTAGATACTGCTGGAAATATTATTCAATAATAAAAAGTAATAAAGAATTCTACTGACAATAGTCAAGCTGTGTTACAAATTCTTAATTACAGCAGAAAATTTAAAAACTAAGAGGTAAAACGCTATTCTACAGCAGATGTAGAATATTTTATAACGAAATTCTAAATAGAATTATTTCGAAAGTCAAAATGAAAAAAAATCGAAATAGAGTATAAAATGTGTATATTATGGGATGTAAATATTAAAAGTCATTAAGTTCAACACAAGCGATCTTATATTGACAGCCTAAATTTCACAAAATAACCCGTCTTTCACCTTTCAGAACAATATTATCTATGGTGAATTCTCCACAGCACGGGGCAGCCAGATTATAAAACCTATGATGAAAGAAAGAATGGATCAGGTGGGACAGGATAGCTTTCAAGGATACTCGACCGTCCGATTATCCCACATTCCTCATCCAAATATGTAGTGGGTATAGGACGTAATACCCGCTCCTTCTGATGAGTCGCCTGGAATCAAGAAACGAATGTTCACTTGTGATTATAACTTTCGCTAATGCTGACTTTGGTTTATCCTTCTGGTCCAATTTGAATCCGTGTTATTGTCAGTTTCAACAACAATCCAGGTCGGTGCTGCTCGAGAAACGGAGCTAATGGCATATGGAATCTAGACGAATGCAATTGTGGCAAAGAGATCACACACAGAAAATATATTTATCATAATTACTTTTCTCCAGAGTTTTCGTAAGACTTCCTATTTCTCATAAACTTACAATGTAAACGATAATTCTTGTTAGCAAAACATGATCTTCCCAAAGGAACAGTTAGGAGAAAATCCAAACGCAACAACTGCGCAAACAGTGATTAAATGTTTCTAGGACCTTCGCATGTGCACTCTTTGGTAACACAATTTAAAACCTCTATCTTTGTCACTTGAGTGAGGTAATATTAAATTCTAAGCAACACTGCGTTATTGGCAAAATGTATATTTTCAATAAAATAATTCAAATGAATAAAATTGATATATAAATAACGCTCAAAATAACAATTAAAAAATTCGAATAGAAGATAAATGATAAAATA
>JAQBSW010011912.1:0-18446 GCA_029291075.1 Eudiplozoon nipponicum | reverse complement strand
AACAGCTACAAGGGAGCACATACCTACTTATCGCTTCCGGTATTGAACACTCAACATAGATTTACGGCGAGAATTTACTCACAATTTCATCGTTGCCAAGGTCTCACACAGCATAGTGGGCCTTGATTTCCTTTTGAAATTTCGGATCATTGTTGATCTTGCCAATCAAAAGATCATCGACCCCTCCACCGGACTTGAGCAACGTTTTTAGAAGGAAATCAAGGCCTATTATATTATGTGAGACCTTGGCAATGATGAAGTTGTGGGAAAATTCACGTCGTTGACCTATGTTGAGTGTGCGGTACCGGCAGCCATAAGTTGGTATGGATTACATGGACTCCTGGACAGTACCCCGTACTTCCGAATGGCGAATGAGCTCTCAACAGCCACCGGCAACCATGCAACTTACTGCTGCCTTGCAGACTGCGCTTGGATGTGCAAAGGCTAGAGGTGCGTCCTCGATCAAAAAGCCGAGTGGTGAGGGGACACCACTTGTACCAAATTCCCAAGAAACTCCATGAAATGTCATTGGAGCCGGCTTATCCTCCAAAAGGAGTCAGCCGCAGTAAAGTAAAGTAAAGGTATGGGCTCGCCTGTAGCTGTTGCGAGAAGAACGCCTAGCGACATCTCGGCCATTGAATCACCTTTGAGAACTGAGACTGCCGCACCTGTGTCTACGATGAACTCTTCGCCAGTTTTGAAATCAAGAAGGTGCAGAAGTTCGTTGGGCTGTTTGGCCGGGTCATGCAAACAAGTAGGCTGGTGATTGCGACCGGCATTGTCTGTTTGGTTCTCTATGTGAAAAATTCGGCGTGGACGAAAAGAGTCGACAGGGATGTCGGATTGTAGTTGGCTTCTTCCCTGTAGCGCCGTTGATGCCGTTGATGTGCAGAAAGTACGGTCTTCTACTTCCTGCGCCAGACGTTTCCCGATACTGATGCACCCTTGTGCCTGCGGTCTGTTGTCCTCTCCGTCAGCTGTGGAAATTGACACTCATTCGGAAATTCTTCGGAACGACAAAGACAAACTTGGCAAGCATAAAAAACTTCTGGTGGTTATAACACCAGTTCTTTGGAGCATATTTATTAAAGGATTGCGGAGATCTCGATCGCCGCCTACCATTATAATTTGACTTGGAAACGAATTTTGGTCGAGCATTCACTTGATTTATCTCGGATTTGGTAATGGCCAATCCTTCTAGAACTTTGGCCATGTTCGCCACTGTTCTCTCTAAAGAGGAGATTCTATCATCTTGCGGGGGTGAAGAAAAGGATGATGGATTCACTTTGGGTTCCAAAACCCTATATTCTAACTCACATCTCTCAGATAAGTCATCTATAGAGAGAGTGTTGGGGAGCTGTCTGGCAAAGAGTTTTAATGTTTGGGGAAGATTGTTAATAAAAACAACCTTAGCCTCATGGTCAGAAATGTTGGTTTTATACCAACGTTTCCGTAATTCCCTCAGTATTTCTATGGGGCCAAGATTTGGCATATCTAACTGCGCATATTTGTTTATTATCTGCTCAGTTTCCGTGGGTCCAAGCAAGGATTCTACCTCGTTTTGTAGGCCCAAAATGGGATTAGGTAGCTTCCTAATGGCCTCAAGCTTAGGATAAATCCGTCGCTGCAATTCAGAAGGTAGTTTAGCAAAAACCTTCGACAGTTTTTGATGACTGTCATAATCAGGAAACAGGGAGAAAGCGGAGTCTACGCGCATAAAGAATAGCTCACTATCTCCATCCCAAACAGGAACATCAATATCTAAAATTGGACCTGACATTTTAACAATCTTACGGGATCTTAAAAGCATAAATTTATAAGCAATATGAAAATGTATAAATATACTTTAACGAAACGCTTACCCACAAACAGCTTCCACAGTTGAGTGAGCGCAGAACAAAAAAGTCACTGTTTCCAAAAATCCGAAGTTGAGTTTGTCGAGTACGTACGGTGCCGTTTCGTACGTAGGAAAGTTAAATAGAGGCCCCGTTGGCCTTTGATGACAATGTATTATAATTATCCCCACAAATCCACGAATATATACCCAACAGATTTCCCAGAAAACCACGATCAGGGTAAAGAAAACACAAATGTCAATCTATTTATCCCAAATAGATGAAAAAGGAAGTCAATTTTATTTATACCATAAAAATCAGAACTATAATCAATATCCTGGCGCGGTCGCCAATTTTGTAAACGCCCCGGCTTCAAGTAAATGCCGTACGACGTTACAAACTCGGTTAAGGTGCTCTGAATAGAGATTAGTTACTGATATGGGGGCCCTTAAGAGGGCCTGGTAATGCGTTCGCTTGAAGTCTTCAGAGGTTGAAGATGTCCTAGTGCCTTGGGTGGACTCTGGTTGAGTTGTCGCTCCCGTGGTTGAGCTGTACTCACGATGTGGATGGCCTCCTGCAGGTTCTGCACTTAATTGGCTCGTCTCTCCGGTATACCGCAACAAGATGAGTCACGGATGTAGTTAGTTGTTGGTGAAACCATCAAATCACCAGCGTAGGTATTGACAGCCGACAGAACGCACACGCGTGAAGCAGGTAGAATGCAAATGCCCCAACTGACTTGCATGGTAAATTACCGTGCTTAAATAGCATGCAATATGTCTGCTTGCACACTATTGGTTAAACGTGGTTAAACAGCAATTTTCCTTTTTACTCATTGGTGCAACGGAAATAAATTTGAATTTAATTTACGCAATATGTCGGCGATTGATTTGTGTCGTTACACAAGCGTAACGTATTTTTCTTGTACTTCTACTTCAAATCTTTAAGATTTGTTAAATTGGCATATTTTGTAATACAAGCAAATATTTTACTATGGAAAATAAAGTTTAATTAAAACATTTCATTGAAATATTTTTATTTTGGCATTAGTAGTACTTTCTGATTTTATTTTTCTGGCTTCTTTCATATTTCATTTATTTTATTTTGAACGTATATAATGAAGAATTATAATTTCCCAAATTATTTACGTAATTTCAGTGAGAAGGCTTAATATGTTAACGGATCAATATTTAATACCATTTCCAGAAGACGATCCGCGTTTGTTTTCTCATGTCTCACAAGCGTTCACTCTCGTGGATCTTGGTAAAAGACTTTTAGATTCGTCTAAAAATGGTGATGTTGAAGAAGCAAGGCAATTATTAAATAGCGGAGCGCCATTTACTACCGACTGGGTAAACTAGCATTTTATGTATTTTAAGACAAAACGTTATTTATTTTCTCCTTTTGAAATATTAATATCCTCGAACTGTTGTATATTTGATGTGTTTATTCATTGCTTCAGCTAAGATATAGAACAATAATATACCTTATACTGTTTTGATCCAATATATATATATATATATATATATATATATATATATATATATATATATATATATATGGGCATTATTGAATGATCTTTTAAATGTATAGTCCGGTTAGATTGGATCCTATCAGTGGAAGATATCAAGTTTTTTCATATTTCTGAATGAGTACCTCATGTTTATTTATGTCTTGATGTGACTGGATACTTTTGATTTACGAGAATCTAAAAGTACACTGAAGTGGAAAGTGTCAAGGGTTTTTTTCATATCTCTGTATGAGTACCTCATGTTCATTTATGCCTTGATGTGACTGTATACTTTTGACTTACGGGAATCTAAAAGTACACTGAAGGTTCACAAACTAGTCTTATTATCGATGTCTGTTAGGTTCAGGCGTGGAACCGCCTCAATAATATCTGTTGTGTCCTCAGTTTTATGATTAGCATACAGTTGTATTTAATTAACTTTATAGACTGAGCCCGCTTCACTCTACACTGCATTAGAGTAGTTTAATTTAGAAAGAGATTCGATCCGGTAAATTGAATCATTAAATTAACTGTTTCTGACCTTCCTCGTATGTTTAAGTGAAAATATAACCCACTGTTAGTAAAATATATCATATGTGCAGAGATAAAAATTATATACATTGCAAATCGATTCATGGTGTTATATGTTGTAACGCGATTTGACAAGATTTACCAAGCGATTTCGATTAAGATTGTTGCAAGAAATAATTATAATCTTGCTAAAAATGCTATTCGTTCAAGTCAGCACCAATAGTTCAAAAGTATAGATACATTTTTTATTTAAGGTTGTCTTAGAAATACTTCCCCAACATAAGCAATCTCAAAAAGATATATCTCGTAATATGTGTAATTTCATTTTCCTTAGCTGATGTTGAATCCTTCGGGATCGAGTTGTGCATATTGATGTCGCTGACGCCGTCATTGCGTCTCGTGTATCCCCCTTTCTCGACGCTGGTGTCCCTGAAGTTGGTAATGCGAGTTGTTTGCGATTAAAGATGGTACCAGTGACGTTAAAAATGCGTTTTGTTGATGAATCTAACTTGAAGCTGGAATCAGTGTCGTTGACCGTGAGTCTTGTGCATACTGCTAGCTTGAAGCTAGTGCAACTTAGGTCGGGTTTTGCATACCTGTCTTGACGGTCTTTTAAATCATTTTGTTTTTTGGTGTCGTTATCAATCCAGAAAAACTGGAATGCAATTATCGAAAGTTGCATAATATTCCGTGCCATTTATCTCGATGCTGACATTTTTGTTTGTCATCCTCTTAACTTTATACGGTCCCTTGTAAAATAGATTATAATAATTCTTCCTATTCTTATTACTACTATGTACACGCGATGCCGATCTCAAGTTGGAGGACGCATCAGTTAGTCTTGATCTTTTCAATGTGCATCTGATGTACGCGACTCATCTTGTTTTTAAATGCTCCAACAAACCAATCTGTGTCACTAGCAGGACAATAAAGTCAAAATGTAGACTAGATCTACAGTAAATCATAATGGCTCTCTATATACCAACTATACTATAGAAGCTCCTAATTTTGCCTCATACCTGTTGCGCGTAGCTAGCAGTACTACTGGAACATCGCCTACCCAGCTCGTAACGTTGGTGCACATTAGCGCAGAGTTCAATTCACAATGCGGCTTCTTTTCCCTACTCTTTGTTCGGGGATTCTACGAAATATTGTTCAATAAATAAATTCCCAGAGAATTCAGGGATTTAATGAATAGCTCTGACATAAACTGGCTACATCGACTAGTGGCTTCCGTTATCTGTACACTATATCGCGACACCTAACGCTGAACGCATGCTCTTATCAAGTCCTTATATTTTTCGACATGGTCGGCTTTTCATATTTATCAGCACCTAACTTGATGATGGTTTTTATGGAAATATGTCACAACTCATGTAGCTATTGAATTACCTTGACGCGTAACTCAAACGGCACATTCGATCTCGGTTGGTCTTGAAATTTTCACATAGCAACCTGCTAGTCGAGTTATTTATGCATTAATCAGTCTTTATATGCAATTTTATCTTTTTTAGTACTGTCCAAATTGCAAAATCTAAGCCATTTGAGACTGGCTTAACTGGCTTATCAAATTCCATAGGTGCAAGTGTGGTTATCTCGCTTGTTATTTCCTTAGCCCTATGGAATTTATCTTGTTCCTGGCTCAAGGTGATAGGCCAAGAATTCTTGACCGTGCTTTTCTTCCGAAAGAGATGGCGTGCTAACGATCCTAAATTTCTGAGTTGGCCTGTTATGAATCGACGATAGTAGCTGATCATGACCATGAACCTACGTTGTTGGCGTACCATGCGGGGCTCCGATGAGCCTTTGATTGCTTGGATCTTATTCAATTGGCTTAATTCTATCCTTGATAATTTCTACATTTAAACCATTTTGTTTCATGTGAAGCCTCGAGTTTGGTCTAACTGCACTGTAACTTTTTGTTAAATGTGTAGTGACGGAATGAGAGCAAGCGTTCCAGACGTGAGGGGCAAGTTTCGGCTGCTGAAGGAAACTCTGGCCACTGGCATCTGGGCAGATAGTGCTCATCAGCTTTGTTTGGCAGACTATCTAGGAGAAGGAAAACTCAGAATAAAAACCATCACTAGGAATGGGCGACCTAGTGTTCTTTTACAGTCCACATATAACCATGACAAGTACAACTTACAATAATTACATACTGCATCGGCCGTCGCGCAGTATAAAAAGGGTCGCCTTATCTGCTGAGCCGTGCAGGGTGGATAAGCGAAAACAGGCTACTGCAGGCAACTCCAACTCTATATTCGATTCTGCGTCCTTTCCTTCCCCTTCCTCTTCTCAATCTTACAATAACTCTCTTTTAGATACTATAAATATGGTTGGTTTAGATCATAAAACTGAGCCCAATACTAGGTTGCTAAATATCGAAAATGGTTCTTGTAGACGATCATTCATTAAACCTAAGTTAGGTTTCAACGTAGGCGCATTTAATGTGCGAACATTAAAACAACTTGGACAGCAAGAATCTCTTGCTCGTAAGTTGGATAAATTAGAAATCGACATATGTTGCGTATCTGAAACCAGAATACAGGATCCTACGTGTATTACTGAACTAGTTGCACCATCCCTATCTACGCGTTATTGGCTTCGAACATCTGGTTCCACAGAGTCCTCTCAAGCCGGTAAATGGGGCGTTGGTATTGCCCTTAGCGCGCGAGCTGAAGCTTGCTTAATTGAATGGATCCCTTTGAATAGTCGATTGTGTGCGGCACGTTTAAATACATCTACTAAAATCAAAGCAAAAAACCGTTATCATCGTTGCCTCTTCGTTGTATCTGCATATGCTCCTACCGATTGCAGCACAGAAGAAAGCAAGGACGCTTTTTACTCCGAATTAAGCTCCTTACTAAGTAAAGCACGAAGTTTGGATATAGTCCTGGTTATGGGTGACGTGAATGCTCAAGTTGGTCGCTTAAGAAACACAGAATTTCATTTAGGTGGAAGATACACTCTAAGCTCGACTCGCAATGATAATGGTGAACGGCTTTTGGATAGCTGCGCTGAACATAGAATTTCAGACGTAGTGCTAAACGTTGTGCTACATGGCGTCCTCCAGCACCCGGACAACGGTGGACTCAAATAGATCATGTAGCAATTAGTTATAGATGGCGTGGTTGCATCCAGGATTGTCGCTCTTTTTGGAACACTTATGTCGACTCGGACCATGCACTTATCCGTTGTAGATTTGCTCTAAAATTTTCCGGGAAAATAATTAAGAATAAACCCCAAATTGATGTAGGCAAACTCGAACAACCGTCCATCCGACAAAACTATGAAAATATTCTAAAGGCTAATCTAACTGGTCTGAATAGCGAAAATCCGAATATACTTTGGTCCAAGATAAGTTCCACTATGCACAATGCAGGTACTACTGTATGTGGCATAGCAGGCCCCCGTAGAAATAATCACTGGCTCTCTGTAAAATCTATGGAGATACTCGAAATAAGGCGCCAAATTCCACCTGGCTCGACTCATAATAATACCCGTCGCAATATAAGACGCCAACTTAAGCGCAGTCTAAAAGGCGATCTCGAAAACTTTTGGAGCAGAAAGGCTGAAGAAATGGAAGTAGCTTTCGCGTCAGGTAACAGTCGCTGTTTGTTCCAACTTATATGCACAACAGGTCCGAGAAAGTTAAAAGTTAGCGAAACTATAAATGATAGTAACAACGAATTAATAACCGATAAAATAAGTCGTCTTGACAGGTGGGCTGAACACTTTAGAGATCAATTTTCTTGGCCACCCGCGTCAGTTCCGCTTCCCGAAAGCATGTCTGCATCAACAGTGTGGAATGTTAGTCCCGAAGAACCATCCGAGTTAGAAGTACGCGATGCAATCCTATCTCTTAAGCGCCGCAAAGCCGCCGGCCCCGATGATCTGCTTCCGGGATTGTTTAAGGATGGTGGCGATATAATTTCAGGAGCGTTGACCAAACTTTTTCATACTATATGGAATGAGGAAACCGTATCACTTGACTGGAATGAGTCGACCATCATTCCCATCTTCAAAAAAGGCAATCGTAATTCGTGCGATAACCATCGTGGTATAAGTTTGACTCCGGTCGTATCAAGGTTATTTGCTTCGATTATCCTACGTCGTCTTAGCGCTTCACGTGAATCACAAACAAGAGAAGAACAGGCCGGATTCCGCGCAGGACGAGGTTGTATAGATAATATTTTTACGTTAAGGCAAGTTCTCGAACAGAGACATTTATATCACCGTCCCACAATAGTCGTCTTTCTAGACTTCAAGGGTGCATTTGATTCGGTGGATCGCAATGTTTTATTCCATATCTTGTCGAAAAGCGGTGTGCCCACTAAATTTGTTAATATTATAGAGCTCTCTACACAAATACTTCTGGTCACGTTAAGGTTTACAACGAATTAACGCATAACTTTACAACCAGCAGTGGTGTTCGTCAAGGTTGTCCACTTTCCCCATTTATGTTTAATTTTGTAATCGATGCTATTATGAACAACACTCTCTCACACATTCAGGACGCTGGAGTTGAAGTACTCCCGGGAGATAAACTAGTCGATCTTGACTATGCGGACGATATCGTACTATTATACGACAATCAGCATGCTGCCCAGACCACCTTAAATAGATTAGCAAACGTTGTTCCGTCTTTCGGTATGAAATTCGCACCCTCTAAATGTAAGATACTGTTACAGGATCACACACCACTCTTTCCACCACTCTTGACATAGTCGACAGGTTTACATATCTTGGGAGCTCTATCAATAACGTAGGCAATATGTCCGACGAGGTGAGAATACGGATCGCGAAAGCTAGAGTAGCTTTCTCGAACCTTCGTCATTTATGGAGAAACGCGAATATTTCACTTTGCCTTAAAGGTCGTGTTTACAATGCATCTGTACGCGCAGTCTTACTGTACGCCAGTGAAACTTGGCCTCTTAGAGTTGATGATCTGAGACGCTTACAGGCATTCGATCATCGTTGTTTGAGAAGTATAGCACATGTTGGATCTGACAATAAGTGCTCGTCTTTAGAAAAGCAAATAAGGCTCCATCAACTTCGTTGGCTCGGTCACGTTTTGCGTATGCCCTCATTCCGATTGCCCAATAGAGCTCTGTTCTCTCATCCAGCACCAAATTGGCGTAAGAAACAAGGTGGGCAGATTTTGACATGGCAGAAACAATTAAAGTCACTTACATCCAAATTGGGTAGTATAGGATCCACTCGTCTGCCGGGATGGGGTCCTCGTGCACATCACAGTTCTTGGTTAGAAACCCTTAGCGATATGGCAGCGAATCGAGCTCAGTGGCGATCTTGTTGCAGATGTATAGTAGAATCATCTTCGTAACTTTCTTTTCTTAGTAGGACAAAGTTAGCTGCGAGGTTCGGTTTGTTTATGACGTGATACGGTGAAATCCGCAAGGAAGCTGTGTTGCTGATGTCGCCTTGCCCGAATGCTAACTTGGCCATAATGGTGTTGTGGAAAGGTTTAGGTTGCCTCATTTCTGTGAGTTATCTTGATAAATTTACTCGTAGTAGCAAGGTTTTCCTTCTCTCTCTACCCCTCTCCCTCTCTCGTAAATCTCAACAATAATTTATCTAAATTCACATATACTTTTTTTCACTCCTTATGGTTGTATGGCAGTGAAACATTAGTCACTTGACTTTTGTGTGGCTGGAAATGATGATGATGAAAATGATGAGTAAAAGCGGTCTCCCACTGAATCGACTATTACTAATGATGACTATTTGCACCTTCGAAAACATGCAATTATAAAGGACTTCTTCCACCAAACGCTCGCATGTCTGACCGGCAAGTTTCCTATCAAAAGGATTTTTTCAGTTATATACTTACAATTGTTTCTTGGTTCTACTTTACTTTAAGTAGAGCTTACATAGCATCCTTTTAGGGCTAGGGTGGCGGTTTTGCCGGAACACCATTATTAAGCATATTTAGCCAAAAAATCCTGAAACAACAAAAGGCAAAGGCGGGTAATTTATGCCGGTAGCTTAGCTAATGTTTCAAATAGTGTATGAATGCCGCAACACTGGATAGCAGAAAGGAGACACCATAATTATTTCGTTCATTCACATATGGGAAAGCTCAAAGAACATTTTTCTTGTGTGATAAGTTCAGATGAGTGATATTTTCGTATTCTGAAAACACTATACGAGAACACCAAGTCTGTAGGTCGTTAGTCGTGACAGACCAACTGAAGAGGCACAAGTTCTAATTTTTCATCCTTCACTTAAGCGACAATAGGCTAATTTTCCGTGATCTGTCTGTATAAGCAGCAGTCTTCTTGAATCTCTTGCGAATAACCCCGTTGTTATTGCTCCTACCTTATTCAATTTGTTTTCCATGTGGGATTTTCAGAAAACCATATTGCTACGAGATGCAAGGATTGTTAGTCTTGATCGGCTTATAGATTTCAAATAAGTTGACTATTTTGGGGTAGAGAATTACAATTTGCGCTTCTGGAGGCCATAGATTGTGTTTAGATTGCATCCATCCGATATAGCTTTAAGCTGGAAGCCTCGATATGGTCATTGTAACAAATTTCGATCAGAAGCCGAAGATTTTACTCAATTGCCTACGTTTTCTAATCTTCAACGAATTCGTCTACTTTGGTTATATGGTGACATCGGACGAATCGGTTTTAAATTTTTTTGATTCTCTAGGATATTGAGGCATATTCGATGCTCGAGTATGAATGCGATCGACTGGAAAATTTTGTGCGCAAATGCTTTGGATAAGTATTAGTTAAGCGTCGGTAGGCATTAATCGGGAACGAAATCTATGAACCTACCAGTTCTGTTGTCTGAGAAGGCAGCGCGCAAATCCTGCTCGTTTACTGTGATAACCATGATGGAAGGAAACGCAGATCTCGACAAATCATATTAAGGAAAGATATTACTAATTTGACAGTTGATCACTTTTCCACAATGCAAACAGGGTCCAACGGGGACACCTAGATTCACCCGGATCCTACGTGTTGGAGGCAGTTATTTTATGAATGTATGCATTTATGCTTAGTTGCGTACCTCATCATCGTCGTCACCGACAGTAACGCAGCAGCCTTTAATAACTGGTACTTCATTGCTATATCACCATAAGATAAATAAAATGTTTAAATATATAGCATAAAATAAATATTAAATAGTTTATGGTTACAAGCATTAAATTAATGATTTAATACAAGCAAAAATTGTTATTCGAGCGATTTATAAATGAAAATATTTATTTCAGGTAAGGATGCTTACCTAGGTTGCCACACTTCTAGATTTCATACATATCATTATGGCCAATTCAGCTTTAAGGCAATGTGACATCGGCTATATGGCGCATCTAGTAACAAATTAGTTATTATAGAATTAGAGATATTTAAAATTATATTGCATATGTGGCATAATTTCATGTACGTTTGCTTTTCGTAGGATTCAGCACAACAGATCCATCCCATTAAATACTTGGCCAAATTGTATTGTGCAATAAGCGTGCAGAATGACTAATATTTAATTTTTATTGACTAATTTATTGTTGACATTTTTTATTCATTTGATTTTCTAAATTTAATTAGCTTTTACATTGTAATGAGAATGCAGAGTCATGTTTTCCATTTTTATATCCATTTCCTTTCATTTAACTTCTATTATTTCAGCAAAATATCCTTATATCTTTTTCTGAATTTTCCATTTTTTAACTTTTTCTTTAAGCATAGTTTTATTTTTTTTCTATCTTTTATTTTTTTAATTTTTTTATCTGTTGATTTTATACATTTCTTTATTGCTTCACATTAAACTAATTACGAAATTTCGTCCCCTACTTTGTTATCTTATGTGTATGCTTCAACTTTTGTTCTTTCACACTTTTATTTTCGTGTGATCGAATATAATTATGATTGGTTTAAATTATTATCAAAATGCACATACTAGAAATCCAGCTATTAGAAATACGTAACTAAGCTGTTTGATCTGGCACATGAACGTTAAAACTAACACACAAGATGGGTGTTTTTTAATTAATTTATTATGACATGCATTGTTATAGTTTTATTGAAGTAAATACACTATCATTTATTTTAAAAGATGTTATTCATAAATGCTGTTCAATTATCAGAAGAACAGCGTAAGGTAAATTTTAGGATATTAAAATGATGAAATATTTTATATGCACTGATTTTACCTCAGTAGATGGGGTCACTTATTGTGCTTACGTTCTGTGTTTATTGTCCTTTATCAAGAGGATAAAGGTCTAGTAGTAGACTCGCAAAAAGTTACTTATAGTATGTAACCTGGAATAATCAAATGATTTATGTCTTCATTGGGAACATTGTCTCGAAAATTTTCTCAGTACATCATATGGTGCTCCTTCATGGTAAAAATTAATTAATTTTGAACTAGGTGGAGATATTAAATTTAATTTTATACAATGCTGAAATATTACAGCCACGCACTATTATTTTTAAGAAGATTTCACTTGACAAGTAGATTCGACACCACCTCAAATCTAATATTTAATGATTTGAATTCAAATGATTCTACGAAATGGTGTTGTTTCTATCTTATTGATGTAATATCTGTATTGATATGTACTGAATATTCATTAAACAAAGGTATGTATAAATACCTATAAACTGTGCGTCTTGTCTATTTGGGGCTGGTTCCTTGTAACATAAATATATACGTTTGTGGCTCTGTGTGCTCAAAATTCTATTCTTGAATTTAATGTGAAAACAAAGGAATCTTGTATATTTTCACTGAGTGATAAGATAGGGCTCAACTAGATTTATTGTGAATAAATGTCTCATCATAACAACTTATGTTTGTATAATATATTATTATATATTATGTGAACGTTGTGTTGTTAGAGTAATAAGCTTACATTAATTTATAGGAAAAACATTATTTTTTAAATAAAACTTTTCGTTAAACTGAGCAAACTCAACAGTGGATATTTTATTTGTTCCAATACGTTTTAACATTAGTTAATCAGTTTCGCTGTTTCCTTGTTTCTCTAGCTTGGAACATCTCCTCTCCATTTTGCTGCCATGAATGGCCATTTCACAACATGTGAAGCACTTATTTGTGCTGGCATTAGTCGCGATGCTCGATCCAAGGTTGACCGCACACCATTGCATTTGGCTGCTCAGGAAGGTCATGCCGATATAGTTGAGTTGTTACTTCGTAATGGTGCAGACCTGCGTGCTCGCGATATGCTTCACATGACGGCAATACATTGGGCTGCCGAACGAGGGCATACACCTGTCATTCAGGTCTTAATACGATATGGTGCAGATGCATACGCAAGAAACAAATTCGAGATGTCCGCGATCGATATAGCAAAATCGAAACATTATTATGATGCAGCTGAAGCCATGATAGTGAGTTAAACGCACATATATTTCTTTATAGCAAAAAATCATCTGGCTTGATATCAACACATTCATATACACATGTAGGGTGGAAAATGCTGAATTTACTTACATATGAACATGATAATGTCCATTTCTTTTGATTATAACCAACAATATTTTGATGGGAGGATTCATCATTGAATAATCGAGTACATGTTTATTACACATGGAAACAATTCAGATGTAATTTTTTCAGGTTTCCATTCGGTTGATTAAGTGAGTACTTGTCTGATTTTTCGTTTCATTTATATTTAATTGCAGTAGTCGTAAAAGTGGTTATCCCACAAACCATTTAAACTAGAAATAAAATTCAAGAAACCAGGTAATTTGGCCGTCTATTGGATCAGCATCATCAATTTTCAACCAGACTAGCAGCAAATTAAAGCAGAAACAATTATTTTGACGATGCTACTATTATTATTATCACCCATGTCTTTAAGTGAAAAACTATAAAGCAATTCTTACTAGATGCTAAATTTTCCTTAAATGAAAAGTTTATTTGCGAAACTGGTTTAATTGAAATTACCTGATCTTCGTTTTGACTAACTCAGTTATAATTGTTCCAGTAGTCTTCTTCCTTTACCAAGATGTTTCGGCTGCCTTTATCGACAGCCTCCTTCAGTTGGTCCATCAAAAGTAGTTTAACAAATGAAGCTAATGAATATCTAATAAAAGATCAGTCTGAAGTATAAATAATGTGGCTAGAGGGAATAACGCGCTTACTTCATTAGTTTCATTTGTTAAACTAGTGATGATGGACCAGCTGAAGAAGGCTGCCAATAAAGGCAGCTGAAATATCTTGATAAAGAAAGAAAACTACTGGAAAAATGTTAACTGCTTTAGTCAAAACGCAGATCAGGTAATTTTTACTACAATTGGCATATTTTGCTTTAAAACTAGTCGGACGCATCGGAAGAATTCAGCAACAGTTTGAAAAAGACATTTAAAGATCTAATAACAAGAAAAGTGAAAGCCTAAGTAAAATACAAACCGCTGAAATAAGTGTAACAAAGCTTAACCATCAAAGACAGAATTACTCGTACACTAATACATTCATCTACTCACAATTCAACACAACCACAAATCACCCTTACAAATTATATACAAAGTATAAGTTATTTGATTTGAGAAACAAATAGTGTATTAAAACACCCATACTATAATAATACATTATTATAAAGTAATGCTCTAAAGTACAATACTTTTCTCAATTTAAATTACGAATTTATTTATAAAACATACAGGAATATCGAAATTAAACTACTATGCTTTCAAGTATGTATTAGGTGTTGCGAACCTAGTAACAAATTAGTTCAGTTGTGACCAGAAGGATAAACCAAATGCAGCATGAACGGAAAGTATAATCTCATGCACATTCGTTTCGTGCTTACTGGCGACTCATCAGTAGGAGCCGGTATTACGCCCTTTAACCACTATATATTTGGTAGAAGAATGTGGAATAATAGGACGGTACAATCACCTAGACGAATGTGTAAAACCTACAATAGTGAAGCTAACATCATATAGTCCACGACAACGCGACTTCAACAATAACTCACACTATATAATATATATACCGAGTCTGTAAAGGATACTAACACTATGGCTATTGTGTTTGTACCGTCCTATTATTCCACATTCTTCGACCAAATATATAGTGGTTAAAGGGCGTAATACCGTCCCCTACTGATGAGTCGCCAGTAAGCACGAAACGAATGTGCATGAGATTATACTTTCCGTTCATGCTGCCTTTAGTTTATCCTTCTGGTCAAAACTGCACTAATTTGTTACTAGGTTCGCAAAACCTAATACATACTTGCATATATATATATATTAGCTCTTCGCAACAAACAGTATTTAACTGTAGTATACTATGCTTTCAGTCAACCGATATAATAGAAAATGGTAACTGAAAAAAGAGCGTGTGTTAATTGGTATTCCTGTTATGGATTGGCTCACTTATCCACAATCGTCTTGCACTCAATTATTCAGTTATGCTTTTTCATAAAGTGTGTTTACAAACTTAACTCTATCTAATACGTTTTATAGTAAATTTTTACAAGCAAAGCGGATTAAATTGTTTTTTTTAAAAGCTTTAGTACGCAGTGTATCTATCGTTTCCTGACGAAGCATATTCGTTTTGATCCAGTTTAAATGAGATTTAATGCATAAATTTCAGGAAGCAAGTAATGCAATCGCAGACGTAAACAAAATTCATCAGTCTATATGCAGTTCATATGCAAATTTCTTTTGTCTAATTATCTGTGCAAAATTAATGTTGAAACTGATGACTTAACGCAAGTTGCGTTCGCGGGTTGTTGCTTTGAACTATCAGTCTCGCAAAGATCCGATTGATCACCTTTTCGCAGTACGCATCTATTTTGTCTTCGATCAGGCTGGGTGCGTATTTTTCTCTTTCTTCCGAATGCAACAACCCGTGAACGCATCTTGCATTAAGTCAGCATATGAAGCTCGCACTGCTCAACAACCCTTCAAAACATAATGTTGAAATTGCCTGATTCCGCAATACATAACTTCCTTTCAGTTATTGCTTTGAAAGCGACGTTTTAAATTCGCTTAAATTGGACTTTATTTTTTTATTAAAAACAATCTCGTTTATTACGGAAAATATCTTCAATTTCCCGCAATATTTAATCTAAATTGTTCTTGCATTCGCTTATTAGCAATAAGCCAGTCCTACCCGCATTGCGCTCTGATCAGCTATTACATATATACATACGTGAATAATATTAAACTTTTCGCTTATAGTGAGTGTATTCCTAACATATATGTTTGGCAGTTTCTTTTAAAAACAACATTAATTTTGTATAAGGCATCCAAAAAGTCACTTTAGTTATTCGAGTAAATTTTTCACAGTGTGCGTCCACTTTTAAAGGAAAACTAATATATCTTGTCTTTTATTTAATTTTCACTATTTTTTATCGTTTTTTTACCCGTTTTTAAAATAAAGATATTTTAAGAGCCTCTGGCTCCTTGCATTGACAGTTTTTGAAACAGGTTTGTTTTATTCTGTACGACAAGTTGTGTATCAAATTTCTCTGTTGGAAAGTTCGAACATCACTATTGAAATGGATGTGCTGTCCGGTCAATTTCTGCTTTCGGTATATTTTTATTTTAGTCTCTTAACTTCTTGTTTCGATAGCAATGCGTAGAAAAAGAAGTTGGTTATATTGATTGTTTTCACACTCGCAAATAAACAGAATTTCATGTTTCACGCTATAAAAATTTGTAAGCAGTTTTTGTTTCGACACCGTTATTAATTATTACGAAAGTTTCATCAACTTAACTGAGTTATATTTTAAAGTATTTTTTAAAATAGCGATTGAAGCCTTGATTTGCAAAAATAGAACGATTGAATATCAGCTAGTAAGTACCATACCGTTTGCCCATCACCATTCTAGCAACCTGTGCAAAATTTTGGATATTGAAATTGTTGGTAATTTTATGATTTCATTTAGGTATAGAAAATAAAAGGTGGTTATTATTGCTGTATCTAAAGAGGAAGTCTATAGTTTTATCGTCAGGGATGCTTTGGAACAGATTTTTGTAAGTATTACACGTTTAATTCGCACTACATCAAAATATGTCATCAAACGTATTCTCAAAATAATCCGCATAAAGCTAAGAAAGTGAATAAGAATAAGGTCTCGTCCCGAGCTTTAAGCACTAGCTCTATTTATATTTACTGCGTCACATACACATTTCGCCAAATGTATCAACAGCCCATTATTCATGATTTTTTGAGCATTACTTGCGGCTTCATCAAGCGCAAGGTATCGTCATCGCTTTTGAGTGCATTGTTTGCAGACAGTGGCTGAAATTTGTGCTAATGCTGCTTTGTTGTTAGCAACATACGTTAATTGTGTTGGGGAAGTTTTACTGCATTACATTATAAATATAAATCACCTGTGTTCTGCTACCCGTCATCAATAATCTGATCCCTGTAATCTCTGTTGAAACCGGCTGGACTGTTTTTTACATTTCCTATCTTGTTATTGCTGTTAATGATGGTTTTGCAAAGCTCTTTGGCATTTCACTGTTTATAATTAGAACATTAATCTTATCGTCATCAAGTCGAGCATATAGACCGTCCCCTATTCTGCTGAAATAGCGAGATATCACTTGGTTACATTACACAACACTCTCATTAAATAAAAGGCTTTCGAGTGGGAAGAATCTGTAGGTGTCTTGGGCAAACTGATTCTGCTTTAGTGGTTTGGTTTCGATTGAATTCCATTGTGCTGTAGGCATGGTTGTCCTTCTATATATGAATGCTTACATGTTGATGATTTATCCCAAAAATTAGATGACTAGGCTTGTACGTTTAGGGTTCTTGTTAAATTATTAATTTTACTTTTTTAAATAATTTGACCAAACAAAAGGATACACCAGTTGATCCTGGCTTGGTTGCGACTGCTGCGCTGAGCCGCACTGCCATCGGGCAATATGTCATGCCCATGACAACTGATAGATGCGGAGTGAAAGAGTCAGCATTGCTCACTACAGGGCCCTCTGATGCTTATATTCTCACAGAGGATTCTATTCTATTGCCAGCTGCACCTCCAGCCGATGAGGTAATTGTAACTTCTAGCGACGATTTTGAAATAATTACTAGTAAAGAAAATTCTGATACGATTATTGGCTCCAAGAACGATAACTCCAACGCAGTCGGTGGTACTTTTCAAAATGAATATAATATTACAAACCATAATGCGCAAATACAGAGCATTGGCGCTGGAACTACTGACCATTCGGAAGGTAATTATTCTTGACTATATGTGGTGTACTGATATGTTTGTTTATTTGTACACACATTTATATTAACACCGTTCGTATACTAACATGTTTTGTTTTGTCTTTTAGCATGTATATCTGCATTATATGATGAATAAAGCCTAATATTTTAGGCAACTCTTTCTTCTGACTTGTCTAATCATTCTGCCCGATTGCTGTGCTTGTTACTGTGATTCAGAACAATTTATTCATCATATAACCCAATCATGGAACGCCTTATTCGACCTGAACGATTGGATGTTGAACCTAGTGCACCAGATGCAGCAAAACAATGGAATCATTGGTATCGTACATTCTGTGGCCTCCTAAAAGCGGTCGAATCCATGAATCCGGATAAATTGG
>JAQBSW010011911.1:0-18450 GCA_029291075.1 Eudiplozoon nipponicum | reverse complement strand
AAGGGCGTACAAAAGGAACCTAATAATGAATTTGGGCACACGAATACGCAGGATTTGTTCACCGGACAACATTGAAGTAGAGCTAAATTTGCTTCGCGAAGCGTTGAGAAATAATGGCTATCCGGACTGGTTCATCGAATACAACTTGAGGCAACGCAACAAAATCGAGGCCAATTTGGAAGAAAATCAAACTCCCCAGATAGTAACGCTTAGTGTTCCCTTTGGAGGTGATCTTCCAGCAGAAATCTTCAAACGAAAAGTAATTCGAGCGACAAAAGCACAGTTTCCATCAATACAGGTGAGAGTGGTGTTCAACACAACAAAACTGATGCGCACGAATGAAAAAGATAGCCTCTCTGTGACGTCAACACCTTTGTCTGTATACAAATTTAAATGTACCTGCGACGCTCAGTACATCGGCAGATCAAAAAAGAGGCTCGAAACTAGAATAAATCAGCATCTCCCCCAAAAACTATTAAAGAGGGGTGCAGCTCCTGCACGAAAATCAGCAATTTGCGAACTTGTACTATTCATAGGTCATGCTGTTAGTAGTAAAAATTTTTCAGTTCCCTACAAGGCAAAAACAGAGAAAATGCTTCTGGCTTTTGAAGCTATTGCAATTAATAAGCTGAAGCCCTGCTTAAACGTGCAGAAAATAATTCAAAAGAAATTAAATTGGACTGGAACAAAGACATAACCGACATGCCTTTAAAAATAGCCAACGCTTCGCAAAATACGACACATACATCAATTACGGACGCAATTACAATGAAAGCGATGACACACCAAATGACGTTACGCAGAAGGAGTGGTCTAAATTGCGCAAAAGTAGTGGTCTAAATTGCGCAAAGCAAAGGCTAGCATAACGAAGAGGAGATTGGTTACAACACATGTACAGTGGGATTGGATGAACGAATATACTAACGAATCCAGAACAATGGCTGTAGATACTGGTAGAAATAAGATTTATTAATAAATGTTATTCCATGAAGTACGTTGTTTTGTTCCTACATATATATATATATATATATATATATATATATATATATATAAATATGAATATTTCGATTATTATATAAGATGTGAAAGTAACTCAAAGGACGGCTTATATGTTGATTTAGATATATTTAATATATGGTGTGTAGACGTGTATATGTATGGATATTTATATATTCATATAAAATTTAGTAGATATATATAAGTTAATACATTATATACTCATGGAAAAGAAGGTAATTAAAGTTCAAATAATCCATTTTTTTTTTTTATATATATATATATATATATATATAAATAGTTATTTAAAAAATTACCACATAGGTTTTGATTGATATAATTTATACATTGAGGAACTCAGGTTGTTGCATATATTATATGGTTATTATATACGGTCGTTTATCCGACTACGCTTCGGGAAAAGTAATTTAAATAATCGAGACATCACGGATAGCTGTGTATATCAATCACTATTGTTTGCTTATAACTATTTTATAAATGTTACTATATTAGAATAAAGATATTTGTGTATAGGTCGTTGAGTGCTTCGGGAGTGATGTGGATATATTCGTGTATAAAATATACTTGACTGGAAATGTCGACTGCGCAGTTCGTGTGCAGTCACTAATATTAACCTTTTTGCAGCTTTCGCCACTCATATATAGGTAACATAATTGAGTGTGCGGGAGGTAGTAACAAATATTTAAACCAAGTTTGCAACCTTGACTTCAACACCAATCCAATTGTATTTAATCAGTCGTCGATCAACATGGAAACTTTCCGTCAATCACACCCACTGTTGGGTTTCGACCTTCTATAATCAGAAAACGACAGTAAACTGGCTGACGAGAATCAAACCGCAATGCATATAAATGGGATTTGTGTTTACTTGGGGCTCGCAAACTTGACTAGTTGGTGAGTGTGTATGCGTTTTTGTTTGTGTTGTGTATTCGTGTTTGCATGTAAAGGTCATTCTCGCAGTATTGCGAAGTGATGTCTGAGATCTTGTCATTATTGGTACCACGCGAAAACGACAACTTTGCGCAACGAGGTGAAACGATCAACTATACTGGGGAAAATAGCACTTGTATATGTAACAGTGAACAATGCGCACAAATGGTTAATTCTCAAGCTATCAAAACAATAATGACAAGATCTCAGACATCACTTCGCAATACTGCGAGAATGACCTTTACATGCAAACACGCATACACACAAACACAAACGCATACACACTCACCAACTAGTCAAAACAAGAAACAGCAGTTTAAAACGAGTCAGATTTGTTACCACTAGCATAATCAATTGAAAACCCAAAATGTATAAATATGTATGATTGTATAAGAGATGATTAGTATTCACGAAATAAATGGCCTTTATCCACTTTGTTATTTGTGTTTTCCTAACTATAAGAATACTGTTTAATTAAAAAGGAATGGACATCATATATATATATATATATATATATATATATATATATATATATATATATATATATATAGCGGAAGCTGCAATAAGTTAATGTTCATGACTGTATAAAACTTTGCAGCCCACATTTCCACTCAAGTACAATGCAAGCGAGAATATTAGATGTGATAGCGGCATATCTAATTTTGCATTACATACATATGCATTGCAGTTTGATCCTCGCTATTCAGTTTGCCGTCGTACTTTGATGATGACCATGGAAGGTCGAAACGCGTCGTTACTTCAGACTGACGTAGTTTTGCTATGTTGTTCGACGACTGGTTATATTCAATGAGATTGATGTCTGCATGAGGTTCCCAAACTTAATTTAAAGATTCATTACAACCACCAGCGCAATCAATTATTTTTTATTTGTGCTACCTATATGCATGTGGCGAAAGCTGCAAAAACGTTAATGTTCATGACTGCACAGGAATTTTGCAATGGATATTTCCAGTCAAGTACAATTTATAAGTGACTACTAGAGGTGAGACCCGCATATCTAATTTTGCTTTCCATATTTATGTATTTCGGTTTAATCCTCGCTAGTCAGTTCTCCGTCGTACTCTGATGATGATCATGGAATTTCTTGTTGCTGTAGTCCATGCGAGAGTGAGTTCAAACATCTTTGCACACTTCGCATGTCCGTACGTGAAATGCTTACTTCCATACGTATGTGAGTCCGTTTGTTTGTGCGTGGGTTTGTGAGATTTTACGTGAATGTGTGTATGCACGCCTAATATTGCATGTGGACCGCAGTTTGCATTAGTGAATTGGCGTTTCCTGGATTCTCTAATTACTGAAAGCTTTTGGAACTTATATACTTATTAATGTTCAAATGCTTTATAAGCTGATTTAATTCAAGTATGTATTAGGTGTTGCGAACCTAGTAACAAATTAGTTCAGTTGTGACCACAAGGATAAACCATAGGCAGCATGAACGGAAAGTAGAATCTCATGCACACTCGTTTCGTGCTTACTGGCAACTCATCAGTAGGAGCCGGTATTGCGCCCTTTAACCACTATATATTTTGGTGAGAAATGGGGGATAAAAGGAAGATACAATCTCCTAGACGAATATGTAAACCTATAGTAGTGAAGCTAACATTATATAAAGTCTCGGAAATGCGACTTCAACGCTAACTCACTCTATATAATATATGTACCGAGTCTGTAAAGGATACTAACACTATGGCTATTGTGTCTCTAACCGATACCAACATTGTAGCACCGAAAAGGTACGTGGTACTAACACTATGGTTTCCGAGTCAGTACATTGTACCAACACGATGGATATCAATTTATGCTATAGTTTACCGAAATTGAGAAAGACGACTATTTCTGAATACCTTTTACTCCAGTTAATCCATACACTCTAGCCTTGATTGATATCAGTTATCACATTTCGCGGTAAGCATGACATCATTCAATTCAATATATAACAGTTAAATACTGTTTGTTGCGGAGAACTAATATTAGTTCTCTGCAGCAAACAGTATTTAGCTGATTTAATTTTTTGATTTCTTTTTCGAAAAAGTCTTTAAAAATCTATTGCTAAGAATAAATGGACGAACATTAATGATGTTGTGTTGACGCTTACCTCAACACGTGTTCCGTTATACTCCGAAATTACGTAGATATCAAAAAGCGAAATGCTTAATTGATTGACACGAAAAATCGGTAGAAGCAGTTCACTGTAACTGAAATTGCCCGGCAGTAGCATGTGATTGTTTGAAGGGTGTCGTGCACCCCAACTTGTTGCTGGAAGTAGCAACCAACCAAGATATTCTGACTTTAGGTATACAAGTAAAGCTTGATAGGCCTTCGGCGCGGTTCGCTGTTCAGCATTCATACAGGACTGGTACAGATTATACGCCAATATCTCACCTTTACTTGAATTTAACATTGACATTTCCACTGAAATTTAATACACAATTGTAAGTGTAGAAAACTTAAAAAGATTAAGTGAAATGTTTTCCTTACAAAATAACTTTTCGCAGATCGTGAAAATAATGGCAATTCAATTTTTTCCATCTTATATCTTTATTATAAAGTTCGAAAAATACATAATATAAAATATCCATTTTTCCGACAATCGCAGAAACGACACTAGATGTACTGTGCTGTGTGTAGGATTACGAAATGTATTTGGTGTGTTTACTCGTTCATAAACTTAAATTAAAAAACTCATTTTTTGGTTTTGTAAAGTCGAAAACTTCACTTCATATTTGGTTTATAATAGTATACAGAATACTTGCCTAGGATATCGGACTAATTTAATAAAGCAAATTAGTTTAAATACGGCAATCCCTCCGTCCGGTATTGCTTGAACAAATTTATTTTGTACATAGGCCGCAATACCGGCTCTCACTGATAAATCGCCATTAATCACGAAACATTTGTGTACGTGAGATTGCACCTCTCGTTCATGCTAAATTTAACAAATCCTCCTGGACATATTTGAACCTAAGACACAAATGCATATATATTTGTACTCCGCGACAAGCAATATAAACAGGATAGCTCAGTGGTTAGAGCACCAGATTGCGAAGCAGACGTGCCCAGGTTCGTATCCTGTCCGCGGCAAATTCTGGCCAGTACTTGATGAGTTCCCAATAAGGACGAAACCGGTCTACTGGATGAATTGCCTTTTCTACACTATACAATTCTTAGTTTATACTGACATATGTAAGTAATTAATGGGTCAGGTGTTTATATCAAGACCGCAACCTTGATTATAATAATAAGCAATATAACACTTGTATTAAAACACAGTTTGGTTTTTAATTTCGAATTAGAAACAGATTATTCGGATAAATTTCATTTAAGTAAAATCTTGTTGCCGATCTGTTATATTGAAAATGAATTTTCATCATTTCTGGCTTCATAAATACCTAAATTTCTGATTTTCTATAAAAAGATTAATATTTTACATTTGAGCACATTTTGTCAATAAACATTTGTTTAAAAAGAATAAGTTACTCTTATGAAAGCAATTCTTAACGTTTCTAGTGTATTTTAATAATAAACATCATATGTGATAAATTTTCTTATATTTTCATCTTTTCTTTTAAATATCATCTGAATAATTGCTGAGACGCTGCGCCTGGTTATATGATTATCTAAGGAATAATCATTAGTTCAAACATTGTTCATTGAATGATAACTTTATAATAGAGTAAGTTTAAACGGCACAAGTTTAGTCTATTTTGTTCGAAAGAAATCAAATAAACAGTCATATCCGGTACATAAAACAAAAAATTATAAAAATAAAGCTGGTTTAATTAAACGAACATTGGTTGCGCGGGCGATGATAAAAATTACTTTAATCAAAGTTGCGGTATTGATATGAACAGTTGGCCCATAATGTACATATATTAGTATAAACCAAGTATTCCATAGTGTAGTAAATGTGATTCAATAAGTAGGCCAGTTTCGTCCTTATTTAGAATTCATCATGTACTGTCGAGAATTTGTCACGGACAGAGCTCGAACCTGTTGTTTAGTGTGTGGTAGGGTGGCTCAGTGGTAAGTATTCAGTTCATAATAATGGCATACACATGTACAAACATTTAAGTGAAGTCTCAGTTAGTGGATAATAATTTTACCCTGCACGTGTCGGAATAATTTTTTTATTTTTACCATGTGAACTTTAATCTACAAGAGTGTACTCATTGGTTAAGGAGGGGAACAAGGTAATATTAACATTAATACAATCATGTCGGTTTGAGTAATAAAAATTCAATAAATTAAAAGAATGTTTGATTGAGTTATGAAGCGAAATGAATGCAGGCCGGACGTCTCAGTAGATAGAGCACCAGATTCAGAGAACGACGTGGTCAGATTCGAGCCCCGTCCGCTGCAAATTCTTGTAAGAACTTAATGAGTGCTCAATTAGGACGTAGCCGGTCTATTGGGTGAATTGACTTTTATACACTATACAATACTTAGATTATACTTTCAAATGTATGTACATCATTGGTCAGGTGTTTAAATCAAGATCGAAACCTTAATTGATGTTAATCGGGAATAAGTTGGATAAAGTACGTAAATTATGTCATAAATGACCAGAAGTGCTAAATGCGCGTTTATTGGCATGAATATAGACATAACAGCACGAAATTCGCCAGTTTATATCCATTTCATCAAAATATACTAATAGAATTAAAACTGGTGATTTTCGTGCATGTATGTGTGTCGGTGTGCCTTGTCACGTGCTTTCTTGATTCTGGCACGTTAATTTTTTGTGTATGTATTTAATCTAAATTACTTTCCTGTTCAGTTCAAAATTCGCTATATAAAATGCCATATTTTGCACCCGAGTGTAGGTATAGCTAGAAAAACTTCCTTTTCTTTTTTGTATTTACCTACTGTACAATAAAGTTGTATCAATGCACGATTCCTTCCTAGATTATATTTACTCGTATTATTGATATTCATTCGTTTAACAAAGCCAAAAAATAGCATTTAGACGACACATTCGCTTTAAAATACCAAAACGATTTATGGATATGTGTATGTACAGGGAATGTTTTTTTCAGCTACTTTCATTAATATACTTTACCTAATGTTTTAGTCTTTGATAGCTTCGTACCATCAAATGACGTGCCATTGGTTTAAATATGGAAAAATTGTAACAAGATTTAGCGCAACAATCCAAAATGTTTATAAAATTTTGGTCTTCTTCTCGTTATATGAAATGTGTGTAACTATATTTCGTAACTTCGTAAACATCAGAAAATTAGTTACCTTCTAATAGAATGCAATTTTTGGCCATAAATATCCATAGAAACATAAGTTTTTGAAAGTAAGTGGCTCTTGTGGTCCATACAGCCGTGTGAATTACAAAACTACCCCAAAACCTGGAGACACTGGAAGAGCATTCAGATTTTGAATTGGATGATGATCGCAGAATTGAACTAATATACGTATATTTTCTACTACAAAAATAATAGTTATAATATTGCTTTGTTGTTAAAATGAAATTATACTTCCCATGCGCCTATAATATATGCTTTGAGGTTGGATATACTCCTGGAATTACAAACAAATACATGTTGATACAAGTTCAGATGAAACTGTGTAGATCCTTTCGGAATAGTTTACACGTGCCGATTGATCAATATATATATATATATATATATATATATATATATATATATATATATATTATACACTGTTATACAATCAAATATTCACAGATTTTGCGGATGGGGATTAATATTCTTTAAATAAAGTTTGCGAGTTTGAGATAAACTCAAACCCCATTTTAGTTTCTTTAAATCAAGTTTGCGAGATTGAAGTAAACACCAATCTCATTGTAGTTAACCATTCGTCGAAAAATATGAAAAACTACCGCCAGTTGTTATGTTGTTCGTCGACTGGTTAAATACAATGAGATTGGTGTTTAATTCAAGCTCACAAACTTTATTTAAAGATTTTAACCACCACCCGCACAATCAATTTTTGTTACTAATGTAGGTTTTTTAGATAAAATAGTCGATTGTGTACATAGTTTTGCGCACCTAGCAAAATTTTAGTTCCAAAATGACCAGAATGATTAAACAAATACAGCAAAAAAGGAACGTATTATCTCGTGCACATTTGTGCTTTGCTTACCGGCAACTCATCTGTAGGAACCAGTATTATTCCCTATACTCAATATATGTCTGGGTAAAAAATGTGGGACAACTGGATGGTACATTCTCCTATACGAATGCGTAAAGAGGTAGTACCGTCCATTTGTTCCATATTCCTCACCCAAATATACGGTGGGTACAAGGCGTAATACCGGCATCTACTGATGAGTCGCCAGTGAGCATGAAACGAAAGTGCACATGAGATTAAACTTTCCGTTCTTGCTAACTTTGCTTTATCGTTCTGGTCATAATTGAACTAATTTTTTACTGGGTGCGCAGCACCTTATAACCAATTGCATATATGTTAGGTCTCCGCAACAAACAGTATCTAATTGTCAGATAAAATAGTGGTGGTCATTTTTCTTAAGCTCGCAACCTTAATTTAAAGAATCGCTATTAAATTTGTTGAAATTTAAATTTCGGCAATTTTTCCAATAGGACTAATAATCAAATTTATAAAATTCACATACTAAGTTGTTCTCTGCGCATAAGCAGGGCATTTCGTGTTGATTCGTGTAGTTGTACCCACATGTCTGGGGACGGAGGGAGCCGATGTGTTGCTCCATACTGACCGCAGGCATACTTGTAAAAGTCATCACAAGGATCTGCCGATCGATTAATGCTTTGAAGCATTTTTGTCCCTGTCGTGATACACTCATCCGAATAACAAGTGCGGGACACAATTTCTACAGTAGAAAAACGATTGAACGTCACTTTTTTAGAAAATATTTCGACGATCATTTAAAAAATTTATAAAGCTTACCGTTTGGCTAATAGAAAACTGTTTCTTTTACACAGTTGTTTGGTAGGCGTTATTTTGATGTTGAAAATATCTTTCATCAAATTTAAAGTCAATGTGCAAGTTTGTCGAGAATAAGAGCTTTATGATTGGCGCACCTCAAAAAATGAATTTGTTTAAATGGATAGCCACCAAATTCACTTACCTTTATTTCATCCAAACATTATCAAGAACAAAATTAAGTGAATCTTTAGATAATAATTAATGTCAAATTTTTTTGAGAGTAAGATAAAAGAGGGATGGTGAATTATAGTTATCTGAATTTCATGTAACTGCGCGTGGCAGTTTTAATTGGAACACATTCGTTAGGTCAAATAAGTTACTTCTAAAAGTTATCATATATTTTTTAGTACCAACGACCGTAAAAATTATTTGCAATGTTTGGCTATGAAAGATTATACATTGATATACCGTTTCACTATATTCCGAATCAACTTTATTTTAGAAACTGTAAGATATAAAATAAGATTTTATGATGATGAATCGTGCAAACAAATATTTTTTGTGCCAGAAAAATCATAATGAGACAATGTTGAGGTTAGTTTTCATTAATTATCTAATATACTTAATTACCTTTTATTGAACAAACGTGTAATATTTTTTTATTAAATGTCTATTTGCATATAATACTATAGTGTTTAAATCTATTCTCAAAACGCATACTTGAAGCCATGTCAGAGGAGTATTATGGTTTATTTGGATAAAATAGAATTCAAAATTTGATAGGGCGTTAACGAAAGTTAGGGTTTTTATAAAAAAAAGTTGAACTCTCGATAGTTAGCTTAATGGAAAGCAGCCGAGCGAAAAATCATGACAATAATATTGGACGAAATAATTTTTTTTCAAGCATTGTTATTTTCAGGCCAATACTGAAGATTTATTTATCGAAGCTGAAATGATTCTAACTCATTTAACCTAATAAATAAACCTGCTGTCATCTGGTAGATGCTTTTTAAACTGTTTTCGCATTCCATTAAGCGGTGTACTCAGATACTTTTAACCAGTGGCACAACACGGCAAAACGACCGTCAGTGCGCTGTGGTACTCTGATGTTGGCGGCCACATTCCAACCAGGAATAGGAAGAGTTTTATTAGCAATTTGTGTTTAGCGCTAATATAATTAGTTGTGAAAGACGATGAGCATTATTTAAAAGGTTTTGATATGAGCACATGACCCATTAACTACTGACGTGTGTCCGCGGCAAATTCTATCCAGTACATGTTGAGTTCCCAATAAGGACAAGGCGGGACCCTTGGACGAATTGCCTTTTCTTCACTATACAATTCTTAGTTTATACTGACTTATGTAAGTAATTAATGGGTCAGGTGCTTGTATCAAAATTGCAATCTTGATTATAATAGCTGTTATCACCACCCGCGCAACAAATGTTCGTTTAAATTATTTTAATTGTTATGTTCGCATTGATATCATTCATCGTGGTCTGCCATCGTAGGCTCTGTAAGCAGACTTCGTCTTTACATCCGCGTTATTCATAACTGCAAATATGTAGAAAAGGGGGCATGCGAAGATTTACTGAATTGTGAAAAGATTAATATATTAACTAGTTAAGTGTTTAAATCGGCCTATAGTTAAATAAATGTTCAACGATTTTCACGTGCTTGCAGGTTAATTTTTATTTGTGCAATATGATTTTGCACTTTTTTAAATGTATATTTTGTTTTTCGACAGACGACGTAACTCACACTCAATCAAAATATCAAGAAGAATTTTGTTTTCATTTAATTTCTGGTATTTGTGTGTACACTTTGCCTACTAAGTTATTTGTTGATTATTTGTCTTTCTGAATGTTATGAATTATTGGCTACAATATAGTGAATTAAAATGCATATTAAAGATATGAAAAATAGGAATTTGATTTTTATTTATCAATTTCATGCAGTAATATAGGGAACTAAAAAAATTAATTATTTAAACACAATTGGACTTTTTGCCAATCAATGACTGCGAGGGTGGTGTTAACAATTCTTTAAATAAACGTAACGAGCTTGCAGTAAACACCAATACTTTGTCCTGGAAATTGTGCAGCCGACATTTCTAGTCAAGAACAAATAAAACTAGGAATTGCAAAGTGTAGGAAAGGCAATTCATCCAGTAGACCGGCTTCGTCCTTATTGGGAATTCATTACCACTGACCAGAGTTTTCACGGACAGGGCTCGAACCTGGGCACGTGTGCTTCGGAATCTGTTGCTCTAACCACTGAGCCACCCTGCCGCACACTAAACTACCCACAATTTTCAGTTATATAAAAACTATTGTAACTTGGTCTTTTTTTCCGCCCGCGCACACAAAGTGCATTTAATTATATAAATGTTCATTTCAATACCACTTACCCATGTAGTGTGGTGTCTGTTAAGTGATGACAGACAGGGGATTGTTAATTGGAACTAAGGGTCTAAATGGATGCCATATGAGCTCCACCTAAAGGAAAAATAGACTAACCAGGTTACATTAGTTAGTATATAACTGAAAATTGTGTGCAGTGTAGTGCGCGGTAGGATGGCTCAGTGGTTAGAGCACCAGATTCCGAAGCAGACGTGCCCAGGTTCGTATCCTGTCCGCGGCAAATTCTGGCCAGTACTTGATGAGTCCCCAATAAGGACGAAACCGGTCTACTGGATGAATTGCCTTTTCTACACTATACAATTCTTAGTTTATACTGACATATGTAAGTAATTAATGGGTCAGGTGTTTATATCAAGACCGCAGCCTTGATTATAATAATTGTTATCACCACCCGCGCAACCAATGTTCGTTTAATTATATAAATGTTCATTTCAATACCATTTCCCCATGTAATGGGGTGTCTGTTCAGTAATGACAGATTGTGGATGGTTAGTTGGAACTTTGGGTTTAAATGGATGCCATATGAGCTCAACCTAAAGGGAAAATAGACTAACCAAGTTACAATAGTTAGTATATAACTGAAAATTGTGTGTAGTATAGTGAGCGGCAGAGTGAATTGCCTTTTCTACACTATACAATTGTTAGTTTATACTGACATATGTAGGTAATCAATGGGTCAGGTGCTTATATCAATATCGCAACCTTGATTATAATAACTGTTATCACCGCCGTTGGAACCAATGTTCGTCTAAGTACAATGTATGTCAGGCAACTAAAGGTGAGAGCTGCATATCTCATTTTGCTTTGCATATTTATTCCTTGAGGTTCGATCCTTGCTATTCACTTTGCCTTCGTTCTCTGATAATGATAATGGAAAGTTGAAATTAGTCAGTACCTGTGAATGATGGTAATTTTGCTCAGTTCTTTAAATCAAGTTTGTGAGCTTGAAGTAAACACCAATCCCAGTGTATTTAAACAGTCCTCGAACAACATGGATACAACAACTAAAAGATACAATAAATCGGAAAACTTTAATTTCTGGTATTAGAATTCTTTCCATCGCGTATTACCCCTACTTTCTTCCCAGTTATGCCTCAAAAGTCAATGAAATATATATTATTTTAAATGTACATTTTATCGCTTTATTTTTGATATATATATATATATATATATATATATAATATATTTTATTTGAATAGTAAATATATTCAATTCAAGACTCTTCCACGCCATTCTACGCATTCTAGAAATTAGCCAATAATAATATTGAAAATGACAACGTTTTATTTATAAATTATTTTAGCCATGAATTACACGTGTTAACTATTCTAAATTACTTTCATTGAAATCTCTTACCTTGTCAATAATGTATTCCTTAATTTTACTTAAAGCTTTTCAGCCGGCATATAGGTTCATTTGGAAACCTAAATGAAAGCAACATCTGAAACGTGCAAGCAAGGAAATAGAAAATTTGATGTAGGCTTTTGTTGTGAACAAGAGAATCGCAGTTCTTGCTTCGAAACACGTTAACATTTAATTCACATAAGGAGGGGATTATAAAATAGATCAAAATAAAGTAATTTGTCTGAAACCAACCCGATCTCGGTCATTATATGCATAAATCGAGCTAAATTTTACTTACATGCAATGAAATATGGATTTCAACTTGATTCGTGATTTTGGACTTATTATGTCTTTTAAAATTAACAAATGCTGCAGAAACCTGCGAGTTTTCAAGAATATGCTACGAAATTGCGTGTGTGGTTCTTCTGTTCTTAAAAATATAATCATTGTCATTAGAAATACCTTTTAAAAAATGAGAAATATACTTTTTGTAATATGCGATGGAAGTTCTGCTTTCCTTATTCTATGGGCCAAAAAACATAAATTTAATAAAGCTCATAGTTTAGACAAGTAAACTGAATATCTATTGCTTAATTATAGCCCTAAAATTAAATAAGTTTGCAATAACAATCAACCCGCAGAAGCCTTGCATAGCTTATATTTTAGATAAGACTTCTAATAGTATAAATCAAAATAACGGCCGTTAGATTCAGTGACGAATGCAAACCAAGTATTAATGAGAATTTGACGAACGACTTAAAGCTTAATGATTGTGGCTTCAATCTGCCCCATTATTTATTACTTTTCAGCAGAAGCCAGCCATTTATGACAAAGCGTGGTCTAACAAACGTGTATTATTTGACATTTTATGCTATATTGAACTAATGAACATCACTTCTTGAAATAGCATGGGTCTATTTTAAAAAGTTCAAATCGCACACTCCTACCCTTATATTTTGTTTTAATCAGTCACCAATGAATACCTACGTCAAATAAAATTTTGTTAAGTAAAGTGAAAATTAACCAGGTTATCCCTTTCGTAAATTTTAAATGATCCTCTCTCTTATTCTAACCAGGTAAATTTACTTTATCTTCTTTATTAGAAAATATAAATTATAAGCGTGAGCGAATTCAACAATATTAATATAAATGACTAATGTTCATATGTCGAACGTGACTTATTGTCCACAATTGTAATCGCATAAGCGATTTGGACGTCACTGGACAACTTTACTAGCAAAATAACAATAAGTGACATTTAATCAAAATATTTTTTATTATTAACTGGTGCGAATCTCGCTTCGATAATAAGAATAATTATAACAACTTCTAACCGACAAGTTGAAAATATAAAATTAGCTCGATTATGAGAAAATTTAACAACAACTGAATATCCCAAAGAGGTACCCGACTAAATAACAACTAAATAATCTCTCCCGGTTTTAGAATGTATTACAAAATATCGAGTACTATTTATAGATAATCAATCTTTAATTGAAATTATAGCTAAAACGTTTGTATTATATGTGAAAGTATTTCGGACATATGTTTAGGCTACAGTTCTGCCCCTCATAGAAACTTTAATCTAACTTCTACACAAATGAATTTAAAATTGAATTTTTTCGACAAGTTATCAATGATGGCTGCGATTTTGATATAAATATTAGTACTATTATTTACATAACTTCGTCAGTGTATACTAACAATTGTATTATATAGATATAATTCAGATATGAAGTTAAAATAGATGAAAGTTCGATTAGAAATTTTGAAATTGCATATTAATTAAAAGGAGGAAAAATGATATTCATCAAAGATTTTATCGATATTTGATACTCTCCACAAGGGAAAGATTTAATAGATATCGTAAGGTAACAAGGAATAAAGGATAAACAATTTATTAATCCTTAAATCGATTAAGAAATGGGCAATTTATAATGCCACATATAAACGAATATTAATCTAGCATTTTTAATTATCTGCTGTAGCTAGTTGCTGATTTTGAATTTGCAAATTCTTAGCTTCCAACCATTAGAATGTGATGTGTTTAAAAACGTCTTATAAATTTTCTATTCTTAGAGCCATAATTTTGCATCATCTCCACTGATCTGCGTGCAAGGTCAGATTTATTAACGCACACATTTAATTTCACGTCTTAGCTAATCGTACAATTTTTATCGGGGCATGATTTTACCCATATATTTATTTGGATTTCTCTTCCCTCTCCTTAACCATTAATGTCACTCCTAACAGCATTCCATGTGGTAAACTAGCAACAATTGAAATTCCACCGTAGTTTAACTTTGATGAAAGTACACAATCATATAATTATAGTTTAATGGAAGCATCACAGTTATGGAAACACGAACCATTTTATAAGCGTCAAATAGATGGCAACTTTTCTACCCTATTCAATATTTAAAATAAAATATACGATTTTGATTCATTTCCAAGGTTCGTTCTCAAAATGCATTATCTCTACTATATGTGCCGGATCCACTTTCAAGCTGCAGACAATGTTTACAATCCAAACAAATATCTATTTCAATAAACTGTATAAAAGAATAAAGTACATCAAATTTAATATGAAATAATATGCATTTTACATTTTAATTTTAGTTTAACTATCTATATACATGTTTATAATAACAGCTGCATAAATTTATTTTTACCTCGTGCATATATTTAACAATTTATTTTAAAATAAACTGTTTGGTGTGACACTCAATTGTATTACAATACGAAATATTAGTTAGATTCAAAATTGTTCATAGAAATGTTTTTAAACTGTTCACACAAAATTCATTGCTTACCTAAAATGTAGCAACAGTTGAAACAGATTTTTTCTAACGTACAAATATTTAATTAAAAATTGTAATACTCAAATAATTTGCAGTTGCCATTTGGAATCCAATAAGTAAAAAACTGTCAAACAGAATAACAGCTGTACCAAGAAAATTTGTACAAATATTAGTCCTGTCTCGTGCACCATACCAGCTAGAATACAGCTTATGTCGTAGTAAATCTCATAGTTTAGGAGTTTGGTGCTACCTAACTCAGTGCGATGGGTATCTATATAACCTAAAAAAATAAGATTCATGGAGCCGTAAGTAGCTGAGGTAAATTACGGAAAAAAATGTTTCTTCGTAAAAACTTGAGAATATTTACAATCAATTGCCTAAGGGGTTAACAGAAATGCCTCCTACTACGATGATTTTAAAATTGTTACATTCTAAACTTGGTAAAACATTTGGTCCTAACTATCTTCTGAATTTTGATTATGAACATACGTTTTCCATGTTCAAATAAAGGGCAGGGTGACGTTTGGTTGTATTCTATCGAAAAGATTACATATTATAACAGTATTTAGCTATCTTTTTAATAAATAATTTCTAATCAGTGTTTTTACTCACTCATGCGTAAGCCTTCTTTCTAATTTTAACTTTATCTTGTAATTATCCGACCATCGTTCACCATTGCAAAATATTATTATTTTTTATTATTATATGATTATCTGCTGTATCTAATTATTTTAATAATGAATCATTAATCCAAATACTATAATATATCTATCCTATTTAAAGTCTTATCTTTTCTATATAAATTCATCTATACACAATATTTAACTGAGCATATATGGGTTTAATCCAAATAAATAGTTCAAATTGTAATTTTAATATTCATTTCAAAGATTTATAGTTCCTAGGCACGTAGGTTTTTCAGACATATATAGTAAAAAACAAGTACAACGCGGAGTTTTTCCAGTGAAGCCGTATTAACGTGGCTGGTTTGAACAAACTGCATTATCGAAAAATTATTAACGATTTAGCTATGCCAAACAAACTTAGGTAAATCTTGCAAATACATATGAATGGGCTCTTAATCTTAATGTGCTTTGTAGAATTTTATTTTCCTAATATAACGGTATGCTTTTAAATATTTCAAGATATACAAAAACATACCTTTCTTTTTGCCCAATTCACAGACGATTATTAACGCAATTGACACACCAATCGCAAGTAGAAGAAGTAACAAAACTACGATCAAGTATAAAATCTTCTTCCATATGGCAGAACTCGGTTTTTTTAGGCTGTCACCAGTCGACACTGAACTGTTTTCATCGCAATCCAGAGGTCGAATCAAGTTCCTAGAATACATCTCGGATCAGAGTATAGCACTTGTAGTTAAGATTTCTCTTGGATTAACTCTTCCGAACTATTCAGCTAGAATAAATGGATTAACATATTGCGTGTGTCATTGCAGCAGTTGTTTAAACAAACAGGTGTTAGTGAATAACATTGACAGTTGTGCATTCCAATTGTCGCTTCATTTATTTCTAGAAAATAAAGGTTCCCCTTGACAACAACATTGTTTGCGATGGTGCATTATAAATCGTTTTTCTATTGTATAAACAAGTGATTTAGCCAAAGTGTCAGGAGTGAATAGTTCATACTCTAACACCAAAATACTCGCCCGAACATGTAGTTTAGTTTTTACACCGTCAAGTGCAATTCAGTTGTTTTGCAGAACACAAAACTAATAAACTGTAACTTTAGAATTTTCTTTTTTATTGACTAGTTTAGTTATGCAAATCTTTCATTGCAAACAGTCAGGTTAATAGTCAAAATTAAAAATTAGCATAAATTTGTCAAATTTTAAATTGTTTTGTTTATTTCTTATAGGACATACAAGAACTCACGAGTCGAGGCAACTTGCACACATTTACTGATTGCAATTTTGAATTTAAATTTGTTTTTATTGACAAAGTTAATATTTATAACTAGAACTAGGCAAAAACGTGCATGATATTGTAATAGAATTTCATGTAGAACAAATTTCTTGAATAAATTTTAAGCTATGAATATGATTGAGCAAATACGGATAGGCATCTTCTTGAAATAAACACCTGACCCATTATTTACATACATTTGTCAGTATAAGATAAGCATTGTATAGTGTGGAAAAGACAATTTATCCTGTAGACCGGTTTCGTCCTTGATAGAAACTCATCACGTCCTGTCCAGAATTTGCCGCATTCAGGACTCGAAACTGGGCACGTCTGCTGCGGAATCTAGTGCTCTAAACAGTGAGCCAGCCTGCCGTAGTGATTAGAGTATCAGATTCCGTAGCAGACGGGCCCAGTTTCGAGCCTTGCCCGCGGCCATTTCTGGATAGTACGTGATGAGTTCTGAATATAGACGATACCTGTCTACAGGATAAATTGCCTTTTCCACACTATACAATACCTAGTTTATACTGACAAATATATGTGCATAATGGGTCAGGTGTTCATATCAAGATCGCAAACTTGATTAAAATTAATTTTTAACACCGCCCGTGCAACCAACGTTCGTTTAAATAAATATCCAATTAAATATTCTAACTTTGTTAGGCATATCTTTTATTTGCCTTTAAAGGCCATTTCTTAATTTGGCAGCGCATCTTCTCAGAATAATGCACTGAAATTCATTTTATTTGAGGCATAATTTTAAAATGAGATTATGACAATTACCTCTCCTTGATTTTAAATTTAGCTGAGTTATAATGACGCTGAGGGAGATTCAGGAAAAGAGTATACGAAACGTATAGAAGATATCTGAAAAATCTTGTTTATCTAAATGGCAAATGGACTTATTTTATCAAGATACAAGAAATTATGCGTAAATATCGTTTTTTAAATCGGAGAACATTAGCTTGTTTGAATCAGTGACCGATAGAAGGCAAACATAAAGAATAATTTATAATAAACACGCTAAACATCAATCTTTGAAAAATCAAATCATGATATATTTAAATGTGAAAGAATAATAATGAGTTTCAAATTAATTTTAGCTTAAAC
>JAQBSW010011910.1:0-18458 GCA_029291075.1 Eudiplozoon nipponicum | reverse complement strand
AACGAAATAAAGTATTATTTAAATCAAGTTTTCGTACTCACGTTAAATTTCAATCTTAATTTATTTTACTAATCACGCATCATAGCAAAGTCACAGACATTCGCGACCAATTAAACAGAATGGGATTAGTGTTTAAATTAGATACAAAAAAAATTATTTAAAGAAATGCTTGTGCCAAACACGAAATCAGTGATTGCTCGACAGCTTTACTTCGTGGTAGTTTAGATAACTTGCTTAAAATAGAACATTTATCGCACAGGTGGTAAATCCTGTCCATAGCTGTTGTTGGTGGCTGGATAATTATTGCTATGCTCACATAAGAGCCTAGTAGAATTCTCAATGTGTTGTGAAATCGTTATCAGTTGTTAAAACATCAGATTCCGAAGCAGACGTGCCCAAGTTCGAGCCATGTCCGCGCAAAATCCTGGTAGTACGTGATAAATTCCCAATAAGGACGAAACACGTTTACTTGATAGATTTCCTTTTCTACACTATTCAATACTTAGTTTATACTGACAAATGTAAGTAATTACTAGGTCAGATGTTTATATCAAAACCGCAACCTTTATTATTGTAATTTTTTTCACCGCCCACACAACGAATGTTCGTTTAAACTCTTTGACAGACTAAAGATGAACTAATTTACACGGTGGTTTCTTTGTTTAAATGTATATTTAAGTGAAAGTTATGCATAAATTTCGAATTTAACGTAGCATCTTAATGCATATTAAGGACAAAATTTATATTGGTCCACATAGTTAATTCTGACGATTTACAAAGTTATATTTTTTATTTCTCCGTAATTAGACGACAATCACAAAACGCTAGGATTGAGTAATTTATTTGGAAAAGGGCGAGCTAAATAACAGCATAACATATTTTACTCATCGAATCCGTTAAACAAGTTGATGAATGAACTGATAGAAATAATTCAGGGAAAATTGCTCGAATTTTAAAATGGAAGTCCTTGTTTAAATTAATGAAAACATCTCTGCTAGTAATTGTGTGGCTTATTTAACTGATTCTTCGTAGCAAACAATTAAAACAGCCTGATGCTGCTGTCAGTTTCATTGTATAACCATTGACTCCGATTTTGTTGAAATCTATTGGGTGGATTTTGAAAAAAATCCATTAAAAATGACTCTAATCACATATTTAACAATTATATACAGTTTGCAGCGGAGAAATAATATATATATATATATATATATATATATATATATATATATATATATATATATATATGTACTGTGTATTAGGTGTTGCGCACCTAGTAAAAAATTTGTTTCCTTATGACCAGAAGGCTAAACCAAAGACAGCATGAAAGCAAAGTATAATTTCGTGATTTAGCTGCCCGCTTTGTATTCGTCGAAATTGTTTTCTGTGATGCAGTTTACTAAGATTTTGCTTCATCTGAACTTCTTGGCTGCTACTGACGAATAAGATCAAGTAAAACAAAACTATGAATAGGCGATTAATATTCTTATCACCACGTGCATATCTATTACAAATGTTCCGTAATTCGTGACCATATAGTCCAATAATTTTATGCGTGATCTCCTAAATACATGAGAATTTTCTCTCAAGTTACGTGAAGAAGACGAGTCGTGGTACCCACTTTCTTTCACCTTGCCGAAAAATGTCTTCACACTAATTTTCATGAATTTCAGTATGTGCTATTTCATGTTAATTGCGCAGAAACACAAATACTTCACGACTTTCCTAATTAATTCACACCTTTGCTATCTGTATCAATGTCAAAATGAGACTTCTGCGTAATAGAATCCAAATTTTATGTTATATGTATTAATACTTCTACAACTATTACTATTACTACTACTAATATTACTGTTACTACTACCGGGACTATTAATACTACATCTACTAATATTAATACTAGTAACACTACTAACACCACCCCTAATTCTGCTTCTACTTCCATTATTACTGCTAATATCACTTCCTCCATTAATACTACTTCGTCTATTACTACTACTAATGCTGCTGCTACTACTGCTTCTACTATTACTACTAATACTCTTATTATTACTATTATTAGTTGATAATTATCAATAATAGTAATATTAGTCGAAGATTCAGCATTTAGAAATGAGCTTTTTCGAGGTTATTTGCCACTTTATTTATTTAGGTTACAATACAGTTTTAATTTAAAAAGATCATTTTGGATCATAATCATTGAATATCAATTTTTTCACAATATATCATTGCAGTAGTACATTTCTTTAATTTACCTCGTGCTAAAAATCACATTTACACATTAGTAAAATTTTATATTTATTAAAACTGTCAGGATTTTATTCCTCTTTTTAATGTTACTTTTAACTAGATTTATTTTACGCAAAAAGTTAATGCTGCGTAGAAATAACTATCAGCAGTGAAACTCGTCTAAGTTGAGAATAGAGGTTTGAGATTGGTGTCTGAGCTGAGCCTGGATCCATGGATTTAGTTTAACGTTTTAAATGGGATTATTAATTTTAAAAGTTGGACCAAAATTTGGAAGATTATTTCGTTTAAAAAAACAATTCTCAAGGAAATAAATCTGCATTTCATTGACGGTTTATCGAAACATGAGAATAGATCCTTGTATTTCATTGGAGAAGAAGAATAGTTTAAATGGTGTAAAACATGTTATTTCACCGGAATAATATTATTACAATGTAACCATTATATGTTTTAGATGAAATTATATTCACATTATGCTCAAAATTTATGTGATAAGACAAATGATCAGTTATAAATTAAGTTTATTTCTAACCGGACATGAAGTATCGCCATTGTTTAAATAAATCTTTTAATGTCTACAAATAAGTATGAAATAATACAAATGACAATAATAAATTTAATCAACGATAAATATAAATGCTAGTTTAATTCCCGTTTACGATAAAAAGTCTGATTAGAGCTGTGCTACAGTTAGGAAAATGTAACTTTTAAGAAGAGAGTAACGAAGTGTTTTATCAGAGTTCCAAAAGTACATCATAATAAAAATTAACACCAGCGTCATTATTATTGTCATCATTCATGTGTCCAAAATTTCAATTAATGTCATCATGATTATTTTTATTTTAAATCAAGACAAAGGCATACACTAGATAATCATGAACAATAACAATAAATTTTAACAATTAAACGAAATTAAAAGTTGAAATCTGCCAGCAATGTTGTTTTTAATTAAAATTGAGCTTCAAAATGTGGCTGGGAATGGCTTTGAATATGTTCATGGCATATTTACCACGGCTCATTTGAGAGATGAAGAACTACGGAAAAATGTGACATTAGGCTACAAATACGTCATTCAGCTTCACCCCGTCCATTTATTTCTTTACAGTGTCAACGACATTGACTCGTATTGCAACATCCAAAAGTGTCTAACGAAATCTCACGTTCATACAGATTTTAAAAGTTCACTGATAACGATGAACTAATCGACGTCCAAAGCTTGAAATCTCCCAATTAGAATGGATTTGTCCATTTTGGCTTTTTCCCTTCACCGTTATGTGACGGCGTCTTCAATAACATTTTTCGGTTCGTTTAATTTATTGTAATAGAGTGAAACTCACCCATTTTAAATTGCCACACTCTGATAAGTCTGAGATGAAATTTATGATAATTTGCAATTTGTCAAAGGAAACTTTACAAAGTTAAATGTTTATGCTTTAGATGTCTCACGATGTGTACCTTTGGTGACCAAAAGCGTCAGGTGTTTTTATCATGGTCGCAATCTTGTATAAGAAATGATTATTATCACTGCCCGCGCAACCAATTTTGGCTTAATTATATAACTGTTCATTTTATTACCACTTCCCCTTGTAACCTGGTAACTGTTCTGTAATGATATATTGGGGATTATTAGTTGGACTTTTATGGCTAAAGAGATGCTATATACATGCTCTACCCACCCAAGAGAAATTACTTCGTATATAACTTAAAATTGTGTGTTGTGTGCAGCAGGGTGACTCAAAAGTTAGACCACCAGATTCGGATGCAGATGTGCACAGGTTCGAGTCCTGTCCGCGGAAAATTTTGGACAGCACGTGATGAGCTCTCATAAAGGTCGCGACCGGTCGACCGAAAATCATACCATGCATGACTAAAATCTGTTTATGACTAGAGTATCCGCAACCAAAAGCATAATCCAGAGATATAAACTGAAATAGTACAGATCATACAGATAAAAAAAGTGGTAAATTGAAGTTATTTGCAAATACTTTGACTGCTCATGATGAATTGTATTAAGCAGATTTAGATACTCAGATACAGAGTGATGAGGCCGCGCTAAGAGAGTATAGCGTAATAAAGGTATAAATATTTTTAATGTCTATTACTCCCTAACATATAAAAATTTCCGAGTTTCTATGTCAATAAATTTAAAGTATATGAATGTGAGTCTATGATGCTTGGATTTATTATCCATTTACACCAATATACTGGTACCAAAAGAACTGGAATGATTTTGTCATTTCCTTGTTAATCACACATTAATATCAGAAGACAGAATATGCTGATTTGAAAGCTTATAGAGTTGATGGGCTTAAGCATGGCTTCCAATTACTTTGTATAGATGAACGAAATTTAAAAATGGATTACAGTTGTCCTAATGAGACAGACGTTTGCGATTCTAAAAGGAAACATTTAATTGAATATTTAGAAAAAATCTTCAACATAAGGTACCTTTAAAACTATCTGTGTACGATTTATGAGTGAAAGATTAAATTATGTAGCCTTGGAATGTATTATATGGTAAATATCTTAAATTACGCTAATCAATTTATTGGTATCCAATTTAAGTTTTTGTAGGATATCATCGGATATCAAATTAAATGGAAATGATTCAAAGTTAGATAGAGAGAGATGTGATACGAAGGATACTTACTCTGTCATCCTTATCAATTTCAAATCCACACATCCTTACCGGGGATAAATTTGTGGCTTAAAATAAATGCAATTTTTAGCTTTAGGTCAGCATATATAAAGTATAAGAAGATTGAATTAAGTAGACTTCAATAAATATTTAGAATTAAATTGTGCTTACTTATATTAATGGAAGCATCGGCTATGGTTGCCGTAAGTATAGATAATCATAAGTTAATGTACGTTAAATCTGATAAGGCGGAGGATAATCGTAGAACCACAGTATTACCTTACTTTAAACTAAGCAAGAAAGCAAAATCAGTAGCATCAATATACAAAATACACATCGAAGTTAATATTTTGCGGTGTGTCAGCATTCAGGTTCTCAATGCCGCGTTTTGCGTACGCGGGCAGTTACACAAAGATCCGATTTTACACAATTTCCAATTTTGTTTTGTCTTTGATCGGGTTGACTTGTTTTTACTTCAACTGGAAATGCGGTTCTATCACATCTTTGTTTACTGGTGACGTTTCGGTGCCTACTTTCCAGCACCATCATCAGGCAACACAACACTGATCACAATAGCAGATTTAAGCAAATGTGGTGTAAAAATTCTGTTGCATAGAAATTTCGACAATCTATACGTTGGTGAGTTTTGTACATTAACGATTAATCTAAGTGGATTCCCCTGTTTATGAATCTTCACTAGACCATAAACTCTCGGAGGGACTGTTTCACGTTGTATTAATGAATTCCCAAGTCCTGGTTCTAATTCCTTCGACTCAATCATTCTATTAATTATAGTCTTAACTTGTCCTTGTAACTTATCAGATGGATCTTTATTTATTTTATTATAAACCTCTAAATTATTTAATTGTTTATACACTTTCAATTCATAATCTGACCGGTTCATAAGTACCGTTGCACCACCTTTATCTGCCTTAAGGCATATTACTTTATTGGATAATAATTCTGCTCTTAAGCGTTTTAGATCATAACTCTGCTTGCATCTCACCTCTTTATGCTCTAACACCGCTTTGGACACATCCACATTTGCTTAAATCTGCTATTGTGATCAGTGTTGTGCTGCCTGATGATGGTGCTGGAAAGTAGGCACCGAAACGTCGCCAGTAAACAAAGATGTGATAGAACCGCATTTCCAGTTGAAGCAAAAACAAGTCAACCCGATCAAAGACAAAACAAAATTGGAAATTGTGTAAAATCGGATCTTTGTGTAACTGCCCGTGTACAGCTATTACCCGCGTACGCAAAATACACATCGATTTAAGACCATACTTTTCAGTGCGTAATTGACTTCATAACAAAAAGGAGAAAATTGAACCCTTAGGTCTATAAATTGTGCATCACGTCCTATGTAAAGGCTGTAATCTCATGTATGTGGGTGAAACCATACACCCAATTAAGGTAAGAATAGAGAAACGTAAAACAGCATGTAAAAATGGATATATAATACATCAACTTGTACAGTCAAGCGCTCAATGTAAGACCCAGTTAACTGGGATGACTGTTTATGCATCCATCGACCGAATATATTTGTGAATATCAGTAAATTAAGTCGAAAGATTATTAAAGAAAAATTATTAATGAAACAGTGGTGGAAAAATCTATGCGCTCTATTTGGGACACAGCGTATTTTAAAGGTAGGTAGCGACGATTGCCCAAATCATAATCTTTATTTATTTTAGTGTATTTGAGAGATTTTATACACATTAAATTATTATAATTGAGCTGACTCATCTGAATTGTCGCGCCTACTTTATCTGGTTTCAAATATGAAACATTGTTCATGATAGACTCTTTTATTTAATATCATATTTTGGTCTTAATCTCTAATTTCGTCTGTTAACCCAATGGTGAGTACTTAAAACTCAACTTTGACATTATCTTCATCGTGGAGGAATTTTTTTGTGTTAGAGGCCTCGGTAATTATCTCATCCACAGTTGATATCGTAATTCGAACAGTCGTGTCTGAACCTCAGTTCCAAAATTCCAGTTGATTATCATTAAATAGGCAATACAATACAACAATAATTGATTGCATGGGTGGTGGTAACAATTATATAAATCAAGTTTGCGAGCTTGAAGTAAACACCAATCCAATCGTTTTTAACCAGTCGTCGAACAACATAACAAAACTACCGCCATCCGCAACGCACTGAAGCGTTTCGACCTTCCTTGATCATGATCAGAGTACGACGGCAAACTGACTATCGAGGATCAAACCACATTGAATATATATGGAAATCAAATTTAGATATGCGGCTCTCACTAGCAGTCTCGCATACATTGAACTTGACTGGAAATGTCATTACTAATTCAATGCATTCACGAACATAAACTGTTTGCAGCTTTCATACATATACATATAGGTAATACAATTATTTAATCAAACACGAGCTTGAAGTAAACATCAATCCATTGTATATTTAACCAGTCGTCCGAACAGCATAACAAAACTACCGCCAGCCGCAACGCACTGACGCGTTTCTACCTTCCATGATCATCATCAGAGTATGACGGCAAACTGACTATCGAGGATCAAACCGCATTGAATATGTATGGAAATCAAATTTAGATATGTGGCTCTTACCTCTAGCAGTCTCGCATACATTGAACTTGACTGGAAATGTCGGCTATACAATTTCTATGCAGTCACGAACATTAAATGTTTGCAGCTTTCGCCATATATACATATGTAAGCAATAAAATTTAACAATAATTGATTGCGCGGGGGATGCAAACAATTATTTAAATCAAGTTTGCGAGCTTGAAGTAAACACCAATCCCATTGTATTTAACCAGTCGTCGAACAACATAAAAAAATTTACCGCCTCGATAGTCCTCCTCGATAGTCAGTTTGCCGTCGTACTCTAATGATGATCATGGAAGGTCGAAACACGTCAGTGCGTTGCGGCTGGTGGTAGTTTTTTTAAAAAATTTTTAAATGTTGTTCGACGACTGGTTAAATACAATGGGATTTGTGTTTACTTTAAGCTCGCAAACTTGATTTAAATAAAGATTCTCATTAAATTTCGTTTTATAACAAGTTTAGCAACGGTCCTTTGCTAGGTCACGTCTTGAGTTCCTTATTTAAGATTAAATTCTCTTACATATAACACGGCTCCCATCAGTCTTATTATCGTGCATGTTTGTTTAAGCAGAATTTAAAGTTATCGTTCATCTGACTTAATAATGCCATTTTCAGTATTTCCTAATATTGGGCAGAGATATCAAGATGGTGTTTTCAAAAAGAAGTAGTCGATTCGAAACGTGTTGTTTCGTAACTAGTCAATGAGCTTAGCACAAATCAACACAAAACAATTTTCATGTTTAAGAATGTCATTGTTTGCTATGTCTACTATACTATCATTATGTGTTTTGTATATCCTATTAGAGCGTCACATTGTCCGTGGTCAATGGTATTTACTGTGACATTCTCGTTTATACTGTTGACGAAAAATTCTGCTCATGAAATATAAAGTTTGTTAGTCATACCTCCTTCGTTTACATTCCACTGGAGTTACCCAAATCAATTGAATTTTTATGATGTATTATATCATATTTAAAGAACCGGTTACAAATGATGTATGAACAGGGCGTATATTATGTTACGTTCAACATAGAACGTACATAGCAATTTTACTCATTCTAAATCAAGAGTACGTAGTCACAGATTCATAGCACGATCAGTTAGATATATTTAAATCAAGGTTGCGATCTTGATTTAAACGCCTGTTCAATTATATCCATACATTTTTCAGTAAAAAATAAGTATTGTATAATGTATTGAAGGCAAATCATTCGGAAGATAAGTTCCATTCTAACTAGTAACTCTTCACATATTGTCTAGAATTTGCTGCGGACGGGGCTCCAATCTGGGCACGTCTGCTTTTATTGGAGCACCAGATTCCGAAGCAGACTTACCCAGATGCGACCTTATTCGCGGCAAATTTTTGACATTGCGTGATGAGTTCCCAGTAAGAACGAAACCGGTCTACTGGATAAATTGTCTTTTCTACACTATACAATTCTTAGTTTATACTGACAAATGTATGCATATAATGGGTCAGGTTTTTACACCGAGATCACAACCTTGTTTAAAAAGTAACTGTTATCACCGCTCGCGCAGCCAATGTTCGTGAAGCGATAATTTACATTTAAACAAATCCTATTTGCAGAAGGTCAATTGATTCACGAATTTTCAACTTTCTATCATGGCCAATACAGACCTTTCTCGATTTCTCCGTTACGTACACTAAAATTAAAATCCTCTAAAATTTGAAAATCATCGGCGTGCAAAAAAAGCGGCATCGATCTTATTTTAAGTAATGCCTAAAGGTTTTTGTACGTTGCGCAGCGCTGTCCTTTTTTTGTTTGTATTCCGACTTTTTCTTGTGTGGGACAACTAATATCACTCGTAGGTGGGTAAAATCTTGAATCCTTTACATTTCCAGTTGAACCGAATTTTGGCCTTGATTAATGGGTTCTCACTTGTCTCTACATTCTGAAGCCGGTCATCAGCTGCTTGTCTGAAAATGACGTTGAAATCAGATTTTCAGAATTTTTGAGACTTCATTTCCAGTCCCATAATCAGGGTTGATACCATATTCAGAGGAAAAAAACAACTTGTGCCAAATGTTCTCCATAAGCAGTTCAAGTTAACGCTTCTCTAAATCATCAACCAGCATATTCGTTATAAATAAACAGAGACAAATTTTTTAGAGATACATATTTTGCATTTAAATGAAATGGAACATTAAAATGAAAACATTTAGGAATAATATTGTCTTAAATGTACTTCAATAAGCAAAATATTTCCCACCACTTTACTATTTGGCTTTGGATGTGACAATAGCGATTATTTATCTGGACCAGTTTTAATTAAATTTCACACCTAAATTTTGTTTAGGAGAAATATTTTGAGCGACAGGTAATCGATATATTGTGAAACAAATGGTCTGTAAATCTAATGTCCATATTTGCAGTAAAAATACTTCATCTTCCGTTCTCCTCTTTCAGCAGACAGTTCATGACACCACAAAATACACGAATGTGAAGACAAGTCACGCAAAAATTCTTTTAAATATCATTGATGACAAATGATAAAGGATCACAAGAAATAAAGGTACCGAAAACCATTCCTTACATGGGATGTCACGAAAGTTCATTTGATTGAAACACACCAACAAATAATTTTACGCAAATTTTTGATACATTATTCACAGTTTGCCTACGATGGTAGGCATTATCGGAATGGAAATGGCAGAGAAGCAAACAGTTAAACAAATTTCGAGGTAGTATCAATCCAGACATGATTTAATAATTCACAAGCTGCGCATAATGATAAAATGTACGACAATTTCATGCTACAAAATTATAAATCGTTCAGTAAATAAAATATTGTGAGAATTTGAATATATGCACTATATTTTAACCATATACCAATACAACGAATAAAAAATTGAATAGCCTTCCTATCTACCTACTTGTAAACCTATCCGCCGACCTATCTATTTATCCATTTAAGCATATAAATATATATGTCTATCTATGTATCTATATATGCTAATATAAAGAATTTTCTAGTTTTTATGGCCTTCAAGTAAAATTCAATTCTCTCTACCACTATGCCTATCTACGTACCTGTCAACCTACCATGCCGACTCATCTATCTAACTATCTTAGACATAAAAATCTATATATATATATATATATATATATATATATATATATATATATATATACAGTTCTGGCGATTATTTATTTTGCCTGGCCTCAATTTTATTTCACACCTACATTTTGTTAAAAATAAATATTTTGTGCGACAGGTAATTGATTTATTGCTTAGGCAAACTGTGAAACATAGGTTTATGTGTCCAATGTCCACATTTTCAAACCAAATATTTCATCTTCTGTTCTCCTTTATCAGCAGTCAGTTCATGCCATCACAAAATGGACAAGTGCGAAGAGAAGTCACACAAACATTTCTTTTAAATATCACAGATGTCAAATAATAAAGGATCACATGTAGTATAGGTACAGAAAACCGTTCATTAAATAGGATGTCACGAAAGTTCTGTTGACGGACTCATGCCTGCAAATCATTTTGTAGCATTTTCAGAAAATTTTTGATACAAAACTAGCCGTTTGACTGCGAAGGTAGACATTTTATGAATATTTTTGACTTTGAAATGAAAATGACTAAGAAGCAAACAGTTAAACAAATTTCGAGCTTGGAACAATCAAGAAATGATTCAATAATTCAGACGCTGTGCATAATTACAATTCAGATGTACTGATCTAACATTTGCATACCACAAAATAATAAATTGTTCAGTAATTAAAATATTATTGGTCACTGCATGTTTTCTAATATAATGAATTATCACATTTTAAAGGCCTTCGAGTAAAATTAGATTCCATCTACTGCTATGTACGTACCTGTCAACATATATATACCGACATATCTATCTATTCATCTTAGAATATGAATATATATCTGTATATCTATGGGTATCTTCCTATATATATCCTACAAGCTGTATATCTCTCTATCTGTCTATCTATCTACCTACCTATATATCTATATAAATATCTATATATCTATCTTTCTGAATGTTTGACTGTTTGTAAGTATTCTTCCTATAAACCTACTAATCTACCTTACGTTTCATCTACTTATCTATCTAACGATATTCTTGCCTAACTTTCTTTTTCCATTAAGTCAATTTGTCATTATATGTCCATCTCAGTATGATTATTATCATCCCTCATTTAATCTATCATTTAATCTATCAAGTGAGTTCATTTATCCCGTCAACAACTGAAAATGCAATGCTAGATTTTACTATTGCCAATGTAGTTATGTCGCAACTTATTCCTTGTCATGTTGAATCTACGCGACTTGAGTTCGCCGATTGTCGCTTTGCACTATCAGTTTCGCAAAGATCCTATTGATCCCCATTTCAAAGTACACGTCGAGTTTGCCTTATTGGCTGGGAGTGGTCTTGTTCCTTTCGTCCGAAGGCTTCAACATCTTTCATACTAACCAGGGGAAAAGAGTTACTATCTAATCTGTGAACTATTGGCCAATTTTTATTTACAGCCAGACGTAAATAATGACGATAAAAAAATAAATTCGTCAAAATATTTGGTTTTGAGCTATATCATCAATTATACCCACCTTGACTCATTGAAACATTGCAGTTAATTGTCATCTGAAATAACTCGCCGATACGATGGCTCAAGCTTTCGAGTATATGCGTGTCCGTAGGTGTGTGCGCGTTGGTGTACGAAAAAAATACACTGAAACGAGTGCAACTCGTTTGTGCGCATGTAGATACTCCAATCGAGGAATCCACAAGTACTCGAAATATAGATTTTTATTGAGTACACCTAGGCTGGTGTGGTTGTATTCAGTTGTTCTGTGTGAAAATGAGGTCGACTTTGCATAAATTAACTTAATTACCATTTATCGTCTGCTGGTTAGCAGTGATTAAGCATTTTACATTCGTGCTGAGTGATGCAGTTGACTAGATTACCAGACTATTCAACTTTACCTGTTGCTTTCATTAACTAACTGGATTTTGTTGTTCTTTAAAAATACTTGGACCGAAAATTGTTGTTCTCCTCCCAATTTTATAAATTTCGGTCGGCAAACTCACGTGTTCGGCACAATGAGTTCATGGAGGCTGACAATTGAAGGCACAGTTTATCGTTTTTCGGGAGATTTTCATTCTGCGTAATGAGCCCGGTAATCGAATAAAGCTGGTGCCCAGACGGATGTCAGTGGATAGTTCCAAATAATTAGATTGAATTACTGATGGTGGGAGTGAAAGCAAAAGGACAGGAAAATTTTGGAGTTTGGCTTGGCGTTTATACCAATTACACCAACATTACATCAATAATTTATATTTCGAAAAAGCAAACAACCCACCAGTTAACAATTTACGCATTCATTCTATCAAATTGAATCATCACCTAGACGTAAATAGATTGTTCTTAATCGTGTAAGTAGATAGGAATAGTGACTGATTATCTTAATCAATATATGTAATTAATAGTTTCCACATTTAGAAGAAGCACGTACACGCATTGAGCTTGAACTGGATGTGACGCACGCAATTTGATTGGTTTCCGTTTTTCACACTCTCTCTATGTTTTGCTTTCCAATTTATATATAAAGATATGTTCATTAGTAGATATTTGAGAAGAATATGCGAAGAAGTATTTCTTATATCTGATGAAATTTCTTTGTTTTTGCACAAAGGAAGGGTACAATGAATTTCAATAATTAATTATTGTAATGTTAGCTAATATGATAATATAATGCTTAGCCTTTCCAATATAATAAAACAGATAACGAAATTTCAAGATATTTTTTGATGACTTTTATCCCATTGTATTTAACCAGTCGTCGAACAACATAACAAAACTACCGCCAGACGACTGGTAAAATACAATGGGATTGGTGTTTACTTCAAGCTCGCAAACTTGATTTAAAGAATTGTTACCACCACCCGCGCAAACAATTATTGTTAAACTACCCAGAGCGTTTCATTGATGTCAACATCAGACCACGGCAGATTTTGCTAATGAACAACTACCCAGAGCTTGAAGTAAACACCAATCCCATTGTATTTAACCAGTCGTCGAACAACATAACAAAACTACCGCCAGACGACTGGTTAAATACAATGGGATTGGTGTTTACTTCAAGCTCGCAAACTTGATTTAAAGAATTGTTACCACCACCCGCGCAATCAATTATTGTTTTATCACATTTATCAATGTCTGTTTTCAAAAGATAAATACGATCGCAAATTTTGCCTAGTTTAGTACATTAAAATTTGAAAGCCATTTTAAACGGAGGCGTTTCTCTAATCCATTTTATAAATTGATTGGTAACTCTCTTATTTCACACTCTCTCCGTTCTAAATTGATTGAAAATTTTATAAATATTTGAAGAACAAAATATCTTTCCCGCAATATTTCCCAACAAAGGAGGAGAAATCGCCAAATGTTCAGATCTATTTCCTATTTTATGAATTTTTCTTATTGGATTTATATAGATTCACGTCCACTCATTCAAGTGAAATAATTTTAAACAATAGAACAACCTACGAAACCATAAAGTTTGCAGTGACACGATCTGTAATCTGCTGGCATATAATCATTGTGTTTTACTTGTCTTCTCAACATTTCTTGAAGTTTTAAAAAGTCAACAATGCAATTAAGCATTCTCGCATTCGTCACAGTAATTTACAAACTACTACGAGAGGGGAGAGACGTATATCTAATTTTTGTTTTCCATATATATGTAATTCGCTTTGATCCTCGCTAGTCAGTTTGCCCTCGTACTCCGTTGATGACTATGGAAAGTCGAAACGCGTCAGTGCGTGTGACTGGCGTTATTTTTAGTATGTTGTTCTACGACTAGTTAAATACAATGGGATTGGTGTTTACTTCAAGTTCGAAAATTTGATTTGACGAATTGTTACCACCATCCGCGCAATCACTTATTGTTTAATTGTATTACCTATATATATATGTGTGTGGCGAAAGCTGCAAACAGTTAATGTTCGTGACTACATAGCAAATGTGCAGCCGTCATTTCCAGTCAATTACAATGTAATCGAGACTACTAGATGTGAGAGTAGTATATCTAATTTTGCTTTCCATATATATGTAATGCGGAATGATACACTCTAGTCAATTTTCCGTCGTTCTCTGATGATGATCCTGAAAGGTTGAAACGCGTCAGTGCGTGCCATTGGCGTTAATTTTGTTATGTTATGGGATTGGTGTTTATTTCAAGTTCGCAAACTAGATTTGAAGAAATTTTATCACCATCCGCGCAATCAATTATTGGTTAATTGTACAAATTGTCTCTATGGAATAATATTTCTTAAACTCTTGAAATCAAGTGTGCGTTAACTTGAGTAATCTTCAACACACTTTTATTGTTTCAGTTGTGCATCGTAGCAAAAAGAAAACGTCATTCTCAGGAAATCACCTTCCGTCGGCTGAAATAACGATTTAAAATGAATAGTTTTCTCTCCTACATTTATTCATATATAAAAGCAAACTCCATATTAGTTGAGCAGAAAGTTAAATAAGATTGCTATTTGTCAGTCAAGTACAATGTATGCAAGAATAATAGAGGTGAGATCCGCACATCTAATTTCGCTTTCCATATATATATGCATTGCGGTTTTTATCCTCGTTAGTCAACTTGCCACTGCACACAGATGATGATCATGGAAGGTCGAAACGCGTCAGTACGTGTGACTGATGGTACCTTTGCTATGTTGTTCGACTACTGGTTAAATACAACGGAATTGGTGTTTACGTCAAGTTCGCAAACTAGATTTAAAGAATCGTTACCTCTACCCGGGCAATCACTGATTGTTTAATTGTTATATATGTTCAGATTTTCTATTGATACAATGTTTTTCAATAATTAATACACAGAAAATAATCAATACAAATAGCAAAATTTGTTATTATCTCATGGTATGTGTGAAGACGTCATGACTCTTCTGTTTCTCAACCAGGTTATCTAATCATTGACCAAGCCCAGTTACTACGCTTACCTTTGTTGGGCTCAACAAGGTGTTTGCACCCACTTCGAATATTTCGAGTGTGTGCAACTGGCGGAAGTTTTGTTTTGTTGCTTCACGACTGGCTAAATAAAATGGGATTGGTGTTTACTTCAAGCTCGCAAACTCGATTTAAAGAATTTGACAATTAATTAGGCAAGTGTATGTCAAAAATATTCGGAGTCAAATGGAGGATTGTGGATGCAAACACTTTGTTGAGCACAACAAGAAAAAGGTAATTAATATACGATTCTTTCAAAGCTGATAAGCTGAAAGTTGTCAGTATTTGGTCAAATGAGACGGATAAGCCTTCATTCTTATCCGCCCATATCATATCAGCTAACGTAAATTGAAATAACAGGCAGCGATAAAAGCTATGCAGAATGCAGATTATAAAGGGTTTATTGGTTTGATTCCCGATTGGGCTGTTTGCAGAGGGGTTCGTGTGATTTCCTCCGTCGTCGTTTGATATTTTCTCCTCAAAACACAACCTCTTTTTTTTCTGTTTGTAACATGATGAGTTCAGTTCTTTTCATCGTGTTCTGTTCCGTTTTGAATTTTTAGTCATATATCCACGCATGCTGTCATCAATTTTCTTGAATTTACTTAAATAAACAAAAAATAAAGCGTGATAACATTCATTTTTACAGGTTTATTTTTACATACGACTGGTGTCACTCATCGGAATGGCGAGAGCCACGCATGTGGAATTTTGTTTGTGAATTGAACTTTCATACAATTAAATGAACATTGGTTGCGCGGGCGGTGATAGCATTTATTTTAATCAAGGTCGCGATCTTGATATAGACACTAGTCCCATTATGTACATAAATTTGGCAGTATAAACTAAGCTTTGTATAATATAGTAAAGGAAATTCACAAAGTAGAGCGATTTGGTCCTTATTGGGAACTCCGCACGAACTATCAAGAATTTGCCACTGACTTGGGCACGTCTGCTTCGGAGTCTGTCGCTCTAACCACAACCTTTAAGCCCTTTCTTTTAATTTATTCTTTATTTAAAAATTTATTCATTTTTTGCTTCCTCTTTGTAACTATTTCTTCAACCTCAGGTAAATGAGTAGACATTTAAAAGTATCATACTTAATTAAAAGAAAAATTTTAATATATTTCTAATGTACACACGCAGTACCACGTTCAGAAACCAAACATTTCTCATTGGTTACATGCTTGGAGAAAAAACGAACCCTGATTGTGATTTTTTACATAGGTGTGCGCGTGTATTTGATTTTACTTTACCATCCGCATCTACGCTAATAGACAATACAGACATACATGTCGCTCTCACGCCTAGGAAATAGTGCTAGATGTGAGTATAGATAGACCTGCATAAACTGTAGTTCTCGCGTGCTTTATTTCTCATTTATTTGAAGAAATTGCTGTGGGCTCATGGAGGCGTGCAGATATGCATGTGGAAATTATCCAAAAATAATCTATTATCGTGGACGAAACTATGTACACCAGTGTAATTTTAATTGAGATATAAATCATATATATATATATATATATATATATACTTATATATATATATATGGATATCATATATATCCTTATATATATATATATATATATATCATATATAAATATATGGATATCATATATGGAAGTATAAATCTATTATAATCAAGGTACCTATAAAAAGATGATTCTAAAAAAGTTACTTGATTAGATGTGCACAAACGCGAACACACAAACAGGCACACAAACAATTCAGATTTATATTAAAATCGTGTACGACCATCCTTTGTTTATTTAGCTGAAGATTAAGAATTTTGCATACTAAACCCACACCATTAAGTAATAATTTTTTTTCGTTTTTAGCTTTGAAAAACACAGACAACGAAGATTAGATCGTACTTCATTTCATAGTGGTTAGTATGAACGATTTTGAAGCATTCGGCAGAAAAGGATGAATCCCCAACCAGCCAAAACGAAGACAAAATCGATGTGTACATGAAAATGTGGATCAATCAAATTTTTGCGAAACTGATAGTGCAAAGCAACAACCCGCGAACGCAAATCACGGAGAGTCAACAAATGGAAATCCACCTGATTCGGAGTGTGATTTCTTTAACTAATGTGCTCTTACCTTAATCAAGGATGTTATCTTGATAACAACACCAAACCATACTATATATATATATATATATATATATATATATATATATATATATATATATATATATACTCGTTTGAGAATAGGAGCTTCAATAAAATTCATTTTTCCCTTCCTACGTTACAAAACAATAAAAATTTCTTTTTGTTTGTGCACATGGGGAAAGAGATACAATAATCTCATATATATATATATATATATATATATATATATATATATATATACTGTCAGTATAGTAAAATTGCATAATATACATAAAGTAATTCATCCAGTAGACCGGTTTCGTCCTTTTTAGAAACTCAATAAGAACGATCTAGGATTTAACGCGTACGGGACTGGAACCTGGGCACGATGGCTTCGTTGTCTGTGAAGCAATTCATTGATAAACCCCGCAACATGAAACACTCAAGTTTTAGTCTTATACTAACTAATGTTTCTTGGTGGCCTTTCCTTTGGGTTGAGCACATACGGCACCATTTTAGACCTAAAGTTTCAACTAACCACCAGAAATCTGTCATTATAGAAAAGACACCAGTATACCTGGAAAATTGTATTGAGTTGAACTTTCATATAATTTAACGAACGTTGGTTGCGAGAACGATGATAACAAATATTTAAATGCAGATTGCGAGCTTGATATAAATTATTATCACCACCCATGCAACCAGTGATCAATTAATTATACAAATGTTCAATTCAACATCACTTTCACAGTTAACGTGGTGTCTGTTATATAATGACAGATAAGATGGGGCTAGTTTGGACTTTAGATCTAAAGCGACGTCATATTGGCTCCACGTTAAGAAAAAGCTAGCAGATAATTTGTTAC
>JAQBSW010011909.1:0-18465 GCA_029291075.1 Eudiplozoon nipponicum | reverse complement strand
CATGCCTATTGATGTCGTAATGCTAGATTAAGTGTAGTCTTCATTTTCGTAAATTAGGTCATTTCTATAGAACAGTCATTTTTCTTTGTTTTAATTCTTCACCTTGTAAACAAACGGTAGCTAAATTTTCCATGATGTGAGCTGGTTGAAATTGGACGTGTGTCATCTTATTTAACAGGCTTACATTATGGTGTGTATTATGAACTGTTTCTATGAAGAACGAATGTTAAATTTAGAATTTATCGTTAATCCTTTTAGTATTTTTACTGTTTTATGAAGAATCTGGCCGAATGCAACAGGAGTGTGTCACAAAGTAGCTCCCGTAAACAAGGACAGGATAAGTCTTTTCCAAAACGTTGAAATTCTAATTTCTGATCACGAACAATTAATTTATGCGATGTCCTAATATTAAATTGTAAAATAACTCTTTAATCAGCAATACATTGTACGCGTAATTTTTAAAACATTTTTAAGCTGCTTAACGCACTACTGAAGTAATTCGGAACCATGGGATAAAGAATTCCATCCTTCCAAAGGCAGCATGAACAGAGAGTATAATCTCACGCACATTCCTTTCGTGCTTACCGGCGAAATATATGACATCAAAATGTGGACAGATGACGTGATACCTTGTCACTGAAAAAGTTACCTATTTTTGATCTACCACTGGTTTATCCTTTTAAACTCGTTCTTTTCGACTCGTTGGCAATGCAACTAACATGCTCATTTCAATAACAGCCTGAACAAAGGTAGAAGTAATTTAAAACGCCAAAAAATGTGTCTGGAAACGACATATTGCTAGCTGAGAAAAATTTTACTCGACAGGTGTGCAAAATAATACGTGAGAAAAATATTGAACAATTGCGCGAAGGGACAAGTCAACATGTTTCTAAAACGGAATTTGAATAATTCTAAACTTCATGAACAAGTTTCAATCCAGCCTATTTTGTATATTATTATTCGTTACTCAATTGAAATTAATAATTCAAAAAATTATTTTATCAAATCATCCCCATCTATATATTAGATATATATATATATAAGGAGCAGATAGCATATATACATATATATATATACATATATATATATATATATATCCGCCGTGCAATTATTGAGGTCGGTACGTCGCCTCTAAATGGTAAGTTTAGAAAAACCTGCTTGACGGTATCCTCTCTAGTACGAATCTGACATGATCTGATATTGACACCAATGAACTGCCCTGGGTATTTGTTCTGCCTCGACCTTGTTTTCAGAGTAGATCTTCCTGATTCTGTTTGCTAGCTTGTTAACTAAGATTCATTTTTGGGATTTTGGCACAATGCTGTTGTAATTAATGTATATACAGTTACATATATATATATATATATAGAAAGTATATATATATATATATATATATATATGAGCAGGTTAGCATACAATTGTAATCACCACCGCGCAAGCACCGGTTAAGCTTAATTGTATCACCCACTTTATACGTAAGAAAACCGCAAAATGTTAATGTTCGTGACTGCATAGAAATTGTGCAGCCGACATTTCCAGTCAAGTTCAATGTATGCGAGACTGCTAGAGGTGAGAGCCGCGTATCTAAATTTGATTTCCACCTTTTTATTCAATGCGGTTTGATCCTCGATAGTCAGTTTGCCGTCGTACTCTGATGATGATCATGGGAGGTCGAAACGCGTCAGTGCGTTGCAGCTGGCGGTAGTTTTGTTATGTTGTTCGACGACTGGTTAAATAGAATGGAATTGGTGTTGACTTCAAACTCGCAAACTTGATTAAAGTTAGTAATCATCTGATCGATTGGCCTACGAAATTTGAACAAAAACCTGCGCGTGAATATTGGTAAATACTGTTTGAGGTCAACATTAACGGTATTTTCTCTTTAATTGCTGCTGAAAGCAAACATGTTAAAGTACATAGAACTCACAGATTAGTTGCAATAAATGTGCGTGTTAATGCCAATTGAACTGTCTTCAGCGTTTTGAGGGTAACAACGCCCTCCCCATGTACTTTTGATAAGTAAACTGCTTTCGATTATTTTATTGTTGAAATCCCCTATTAAACATTGACTCAACCAGTTGTCTAGATCTAGCAATAATTATAAATGGCAATGTTTAAACTAAATTTGCCACTTGACAAATTGATTGCCAAGTTGTTTTTTGGATGTGCGATCCGTTGAAAAAAGGCTTCCGAAACCGGTAGTCGAAATATTCAGAGTCAAATTGAAGAGAGTGGAGGCAAACATCTTGGTAAGCCATACAAGAATAAGGTAATTGTTTATGACGGCGATTAGATATTAGTTCATCCTTGCTCCAAACTATTCGTCAGCTTATGCAAACAAAAAAGCGCTTTCGGACATTATGCATGAACTAAAAGTGATGCGCACAAATGATTGGTCGTTTTCCTATTTCGCATTCTCTCCCGTCTTACTTTTTGTTTCTATATATATATATATATATATATATATTATTTGTTACCAACTAGCATACGTGGGAAAATGAAAACCCAGAATGTATGCTAGTATAATGAATGTGATTGTACAGCGATGATTAGTATTCACGAAATAAATGGCCTTTATCTGAAGTGTAAAAATCGAGAGTCAGATTTCCTCCTGGCTTAAATTTCACTATTAGCATAATCAATTGAAAACCCATAATATATATATATATGGAGAGTATATATATCATTATATATATATATCCAAAAATAAGCAAAAAATTAAAATCTTATTTAAAACAGAAATTAAGAAAATAATGTCCATTTTTTAAATGTTCTAGTTTGCGTACATGATCGTCAAGAAAACCCTTTACGACCTTATTACGAGAAAGACAAGTGGTTCGTTTCATTGCAATTCTTTCTCCTACATCGGTTTATACACAAAATGAGTGAACAACTAAAGAAAAAAACTAAACTGATGAACACTAACTTTTATTAGATTAGGACATAGGAGATAATAAGTGCAACAAGTAGATGTTAAATGTGCAAAATTTGACAAAAATGGTGATGCGGCCATTCAAGATGTCAACGTCGAAAAGTAGTTTTTCTTTGTGCTTGACTGAGCATAGACAAGACTCCATAGAGATTAACTTACAACGTATACGATTCCTGGCAGTGCGCACCGCAATTACGTCAATATCGCTGCGAGGAAAACCCTCGTCATCCAGAAGAGACTCGTCCATGCCAATATCTCCATTCTGGATTGCCGTGCCGTGGTATACGTAAGCGATATTACAATTGCGGACAACCAAACCGAGAACAAAATGGAAAAAGACAAAGTGACGTACTTCGATCAATATTCAACTATTTGTACTTTTGATGAACAAGCAAATAATATGTTAACATGCATGGTTTTGAGTAATCATTATATCATCTACTTATTAATTATGCTTCCGGATTAAACTCCGAACAATAATCAAGTGGTATTCTACAAAACGTAAAACAAGCATCTAATTAACGCATCGACAGTTGGTTTCGCCAATTCTTCTTTATACAAATAAAAGCATCAAACGCACTATTGCATTAGTATTAAAGTTGAACAGCCACATCAATGTGAGAAAACCCTTAGTTCAAACACGCGTTTCGGAGTGGTCAAGCGAAAAATTGTGCCCGGCCACGAGAACGACAGTCTGCCATATACACGGAACCGGCAATCGACTGGAATTGCCTCGGCAGCCAATGTCAGGTTGAAGAGCGAACAGATCGAGCACTTCGAAGTGACTAGAGCCGTTTCCGAGAGAGCAGAGAAAGCAGCAGCAGCAGCAGCGGCGCGGCCATATATATGGTATATAGCAGATATATATACATGGCTACAGCACGCGTCCTCGGCATTAGATTAGCGGCAATCAAAACCACCAGTGACTCATTTGTTAGTCAAGGCGGAAGTAACTATCTTCCTGCTAGCCACTAACACTAACTGCATAAATTTAGAAGACAACAATTTACAAAACCTGATGATAGCGTAGCCAGAATTACTTGATAGTTAGAAAAACTAAATCAGAATTTAAATTGTAGAAAAATCGACAACACGATGAGTAACAGAAACCTGTTTAACGAAAATATATATCTTCGCCTCTAAGGTTAAACAGCAATGGTAGAAATTTAGCAAACAAAGTATCCAATGAAATGTAACGATTTATATATTATTTGGTGTGGAGAACTAGATCAAAGCCATTGGTTTCCCAGAGTAGCAGGTGTTCAGAAGTAGTTCCAGTTGTCATTTTTGTTTGAAATTTAGCATATCTTGGCATCCTTTGTGTTCGAACCATGTACTGAATTGGCGTTTCAAAAACCATTATATGGATACTATTTTAAAGTTTCGTAAATATACTATATATAATAAGTCGGATTTGAAGTCGCATTGTCGAAGAGTTTATACGAAACTAACTCATTTAATGCTTCAATATACATTAATATTGGAGATTGTACCTTCCAAATGTTCCACATTCCTCACCCAAATATATGATGGGTAAAGGGCGTAATACCGGCTCCTACTGATGAGTCGCCAGTAAGCACGAAATGAATATGCATGAGATCATACTTTCCGTTCATGCTGCCTTTGGTTTATCCTTCTGGTCACAACTGAACTAATTTGTTACTAGGTTCGCAAAACCTAATACATACTTGCATATATATTAGCTCTTCGCAACAAACAGTATTTAACTGTAATATATTGAATTGAATGATGTCATGCTTACCGCGAAATGTGATAACTGATATCGATGAAGGCCAGAGTGTATGGTTTAACTGGAGTAACAGGTGTTCGGAAATTGTTGTAATTCTCAATTTGGGTGAACTTTAGCATAAATTTATATCCATCAGGTTGGTATCATGTACCGACTCGGAAACCATAGTGTTAGTATCCGGTACTCATCGATTTCAAAAAAGGTATCAGTTACTAACACAATAGCCATAGTGTTAGTATCCTTTACAGACTCGGTATATATATTATATAGTGTGAGTTAGCATTGAAGTCGCATTGTCGTTGACTTTAGATTATGTTAGCTTCACTATTACAGGTTTACACATTCGTCTAGGAGATTGTACCGTCCTATTATTCCACATTCTTCTACCAAATATATAGTGGTTAAAGGGCGTAAAACCGGCTCCTACTGATGAGTCGCCAGTAAGCACGAAACGAATGTGCATGAGATTATACCTTCCGTTCATGCTGACTTGGACTTATCCTTCTGGTCATATTGGAAATAATTTGTTATTACGTATACAATACTGAATGCATAAATGCAATTATAGCAATGTCTTACAAATATAGCATGAGGCAAACTAGCGAAAAATACTCATAACATGCATTGCCCATTTAAATGATTTCATCGCATACATTTGCTTCTGTTCAGCAGAGTAAAGTTAAAAATAGACACATTTGGCAGGCAGTCACTAAAGCAGGAATAATTAAAACATTCGAAGTTAAAAAACACACCAATTTCGCATAATTACCAAAGTACAGTTACAGAAACTGCCGCCAATTTGCCTAATGGACATGTTTATATCTTCCTGTGCAGGTAAAATATGCAGTCAATAATCTGGTCAATGACTCTACCATAAACGAAAGCCAATAAAAATGTTGTTATTGTGCCAATTTTGGAAGCAAGTTTGGCTGTGCTCGGTTTCTTTGGAATTTTGCAATCGCATTAAGTGTTCCACATGCCTGTTTGGGAATTAGTGAAAACCACAAAATAAGTATGTTGCTGGCCTTCCTTTGGGCTGCATAGGAACATTGTAGTATACCGTGTATAGTCACTATCGCCTGAGCCTATTTGACAACCCATGCAGTCATTTGATCGGTTTTACGTCCATGTCCTCTGAGCGGTGTTAGTTATTAACCAGAAACAGAACTGACTAGCAGACCCGTGATCTAGCATCTCCATTCTTCCACGGCTGGAGCGCTGTCTCGGCGAGTGGCTTACACAGCCTGTGCACCAGGATAACGAAACAATTCCGGTCAATAGCGCGATCGCAGACCAGGAACACCTGTAGACAGAACTATTTGCGATATCGTGCACTCGCTAACGTTTTTCCACACTCTCTTTAAGTGAAGAAAACTTGGACGGCTGAAAATCTGTCGACTTAGCCTGCAAATATGGCCAAATGCATGTCCAAAGCTGACGTATCCAGAGCCCACTTAGCTGAATGCCTCGATATAACCATACGCATATGTGTATGTGTGTGTGTTTGTTTGCATTGTGCTTTTCAAAACGGATAAGTTTTGTTCCGGACAGTGGTTAGAGCAACAGGTTCCGAAGCAGACGTGCCCAGGTTTGAGCCCTGTCAACGGCAAAATATTGGCAGTACCTGATGAGTCCCAAATAAGGACAAAACCGGTCTACCTTGACTACATTGTACAATGCTTAGTTTATACTGCTTATGTGTGTACATAATCGGACAGGTGTTTATATCAAGATCGCAAACTTGATTGAAACAATTATTGGTAATCAGATGAAAACTTGTCTTCAGCTCATTTTGGGTAATTCATAGTAAAGAATACAGGACATGGACAAATCGATTGGCGCATAAACCATAACAAATAAGGCACCACATTGTGCACAATTAATCGTCTAATGTAAGTTTCTCTCTATTGCAATTTCTCAGTAAGCGAGAACACTACAAGCAAAACCGAAAGACGAACGCCGCACACAGACTTCCGCGTCCAAGGCGCACTTGAATCGACGCGTGATAGACAAAAGTAAATGCAGTAAGAACAGTAGTCTGTTGATGGTCAAAACACAGTGCATGGACGTTCTATATTGTGAAATGTAGACATGGCGCCAAAGCATGCCTTCTGAATGGTCAGCGAACCCGAAAAGCATATGTTGCAGTCGCTCGCTGAGAGGCCGAGAACGCACCAATAGCTCAGTTTAGGATTGTCTAGAGAGAGCGCGGCAGGCTGAAGGAAGTGCTGCAAGCAACAGCTCAGAATCAGAAATAATGATGATAATAAATAAATAATGCAAAGTTTGTGTCCGAAGGAGTGCACTTTATGCGAGCAAACCTTTACATGATTAGTTTAAGGCCAGACTAAGGCGAAATTGGAGAACCTAACGGCGTTATTACAGTTATTATTTACAGCCAGGGTTCAACTTCCTACCGCTCCATTTCTCGTACAATCTAGACCTAGTTTGGCGTTGAATCACCGGAAAGCAATGCGTTATCGGTACGCCACTCAAGGCAGGAGGCCAAATCAGATAGCTTTCTTAAAGAAATCGTTCTATTTATTAGCAGAACGGCTGAGTTGGCGCGTGCTCATTCATATATATATATATATATATATATATATATATATATATATATATATATATATATATATATATATATATAACCCGAGATCGCAACCTTGCCTATAGTCACTGTTCGCACCGCCCGCGCAACCCATTTTCGTTTAAAATGAAAAGTGTCCTGTCCCTAAATAGGACCGAAGAAATGTTCAACGTAAATATTGCTGTGCTATAATCAAGGTTGCGATCTCGTTCGGGCGGTGATAACAGGCATGTTTATTGATGTCCAAAATGCTAAATTATAAATTGTATTTATTCTCGTTAATTAGATCATATTTTCAAGAACAGGTTCAATTCCTTACTTCAATAAGGTAAATATGTTTGACTGGGTGCGGACAAGTTGAATTGAACTTATTGAAATTCGTGGTTATCAAAGTACTTTTTGACTATTCCATACAGATAATAAACTTTTATTCAATATATAATTTATCTTAGAATTAACAAACTCCGTTCATCAATACAAGAATGACCAAATTCAAGACAATACAAAGAGAATGACCCCTACACGCACACACGCATATGCGCATATAAACTAGCACATCAGTTCCAACAAGGAAGAGAAGTAAAACGGAAAATCAGACTCGCGGCCACCCACATAAACATATGAAACTCCAGGAGGTACCTAAGTGTTAGATTTCAAAATTTAAATTAGTATTCTCGAAATTAACGGCTTTTGGAATGCGAGCCTTAATAACATTCATAGTAACCTTACCAAGTGCTAAAAGGAAAAAAAATTTTGTCAGATACAAGAACTGTTTTTTTCTCTTATTCTTCTCAAGTATCTTCAACTGAACACCTCACTACATATAAAATTACTGCAGCCAAACTACTAAGGATATTTAAGTTAATACATTTGCCGCTACCAGCAATCGAAGAGATACAGTCGTTAATGTTGACGTCAAATATTATTTACCAATATACATGTGCAAGTTGGCAACCATTTTACGTAGACCGATCGACCAGATGGTTAATAACTCAAATGAGAGAACAATTAACCATCAAATTAACCACCTGTTTTGAATCAAATAGTGAATACGCGTCTGGAATTGCGCAACACATCTTTCAAACCTCACACGTATGTTCTTCAGACGTAGCATTTAACATAATTACTAAATGCAAAAACAAAAGGGAGCTAGCCAAATACGAAGCTTTATGGATAAAGAAATTGCAGCCGGATTTATGCAAGCAGAAGAAACATGTCCAGGCATTGAGCTTTAACTGGGTGTGACGCACGCAATTGTTTGGTTGTTTTCAGTTTCATGGTAACATTTTTTAGTTAGTTTGAACTTTCAATCTATATATAAAGAGATATTTATTTGTAGATCCCTGAGAAGAATACGTGAAAAACGGTTATTGCATCTGATAAAATACCTCTTCCTTTTGCATATGGAAATGGTATGTACACGAGCATATATTAAACAGCAAAAGAAATTACAAACAGAAAAGAACTAATTAAATAACGATTCCAAGTTCGCAGTAATTGTAGTAAACGCAGCAGTAGACCTACCAACTCTAGTGTAGTTGAATGTTGAGCGATTTCAGCTTCGATTGCTTTCTTTTGTTCATCCAATTGAAGAGCTCTTTGTCGAAGACTAGCAACGTCACAGGGAAGACTGCGTTCATTCGGAGATTCTCCAATCTGCTTGATGTTCAAATCACTCACCAGTTCGCCGGTCATTTCAATAACTAACAATAGAAAATAAAAATGAAAAAATGAGATATTTGATAAACATATGCACGAACAATTTTTCCTATAAATTTTAATCCATACACACACACATATATATATATATATATATATATATATATATATATATATGTTTCGACGCCAACGGATCAGTCAATTAAATTTCTCGATGAACACAGTAAGAATGACCATTGAACATCAGTCATCACATGCAAACTCACTTGTATATACTCGTTTGTAATCAAAATAGCCTTTGAGAATTAATCACATCCAACGATAGCATACACTCGCCCCACCACTCGTTCGAGACAAATTCCAAAGTTAGTAATAATTTTAACAATAACTTGAACAAACGAAAATGGTTGTTCTCGATAAATGACCCAATTAACGAAAATGAGGACTTTTGTATTATAACATCACGAACATGGATAAATTCTACTGCCTACGCTGTCACATTAGAAACACCAAAAAATCAATAAAAAAACCAGCCTTGACAAACCTCGACTACCACCAGACAAGCATGACGGCGCATGGAATATTATAAGTGCAGCAAAAAGCCTGAATAATGGTAGCTGCTTATGGCTAAATTTTGTATATTGTTTAATTGGAAAATACCGAAGATTAATACCGCTTTATTTTATTTTCTATCAATTTATTGATTTAACCTACACTTATTGTCTGTTCTTATTAAAAACACTCCGTCTTTAAAGTTTACTGTCAAATAACGAAAATTCTATTTTTATCGAGCACATATCCTTTTTTTGTCTGTCAAATGGCCTACAGTCTCGTCCGGCTTTCTATGCCGATCTTCCAATACTCGATAACGTTAAAACAAGTAGCGATTCATTTCCTAAACTTATATATATATATATATATATATATATATATATATATATATATATATAGTTTCTAATTTCAAAGAAATAACACATTAATAACATGAAGTGATAAAAGGGCCATTTATTTCGAGATTACTAAACATCGCTCTACAATCTTTCATGAGTATACATTCTGGGTTTTAATTGATTATGCTGGCATTACAACAAATCTAGTAGGGTCTCTGCTTTACTTCGATTTCTTGATTAAACTGATTGGTAAGTGTGTATGCGTTTGTGTTTGTGAGTGTGCCTGTTTGCATGTAAAGTTCATTCTCGCTGTATTGCAAAGTGATGTCTGAGATCTGGTCATTGTTGTATTGATGGCTTGAGAATTAACCATTTGTGCGCATTGTTCGCTGTTACATGTACGAGTGCTATTTTTCCCAGTATAGTTGATCGTTTCACCTTGTTGCGCAAAGTTGTCGTTTTCACGTGGTAACAGCGCCAGTGTGGATTGCAGTGTTGAACGCTCATATTGTTTGGAAACTGGCACGTATGCGCAGCAGACCCTTCCGAAATTCTCAAACAAGCAAATAGAGTCGATCCAGACATCAAATTCACTCTCGAGGTAGAGAAAGACGACAGTTTTCCCTTCCTTGACATCAAACTCACTCGAGAAGCAAACGGAGATTTGACATTGGCCATACATAGAAAATCCACTTACACCGGACAATACATTCACTACAACAGTAGTGTGCCAAAATCCCACAAAATAAACTTAGTAAACAACCTAGCAAACAGAATCAGAAAGATCTGCTCTGAACACAAGATTGAGGAAGAACTGGGCTACCTCAGGAAAATTTTGTTAATGAACAACTACCCAGAGCGATTCATTGATGTCAACATCAGACCACGACAGATTCGCACTAGAGAGGATACCGTCAAGCAGGTTTTTCTAAACTTACCATTTAGAGGCGATGTACCAGCCTCAATAATTTTACGGCGGTTGAATAGAATAACTAAGAACTTTCCCAATGTTAAAATTAATATGACATTTAGTACACAGAGAATCATGAGGTTGGATGCCAAAGATCAATTTCCAATTCTCTCCAAATCATTCAGTCTGCAAATTCTCATGTATGTGCGGTAGCACATATATCGGACGTACGAAGAAGCAATTGATTAACAAATGCTTGGCACCGTCAGGAAAATCAGCTTTTTCCTATCAAATATTGGCAACGGGGCACCCAGTCAATTCGACCAATTTCTCAAATCTACATAAAGCAAATCAGAAAAATTATTATTTATTTGTTAAGCCCTTTATATAAAACCACAAGCACCTGACCTAAATATTCAAAAGTTCCATCAATATGATATTCTAATCGACTGGCCAAGAATAACAAAATTCAAAAACAATTTACTAGTATCCAGGCAAGACCGAACAGGCCTTCGACTAGAATCAATCAACGTTCGATCGGATTAGCAACAAACTGAAGAGATAACAGATGCGCATACGTGCCAGTTTCCAAACAATATGAGCGTTAAACACTGCAATCCACACTGGCGCTGTTACCATGTGCAAAATAAAAATTTGCGCAACAAGGTGAAACGATCAACTACACTCGGAAAAATAGCGCTCGTACTTGTAACAGCGAACAATGCGCACAAATGGTTAATTCTCAAGCCATCAAAACAATAATGACCAAATGTCAGAAATCACTTTGCAATACTGCGAGAATGACCTTTACATTCAAACAGGCACACTCACAAACACAAACGCATGCACACTTACCAATCAGCCAAAACAAGAAACAGAAGTAAAAGCGAGTCGGATTTGTTACCACTAGCATAATCAAATGAAAACCAAGAATGTATATAAATGAATGATTGTAGAGCGACGATTAGTATTCACGAAATAAATGGCCTTTATCCACTTTGTTATTAATGTGTTTTTTCTTCCTAATTAGAAATATACTGTGTAATATATATTTGAAGGAAATGGACATAATAAAGATAAATATATATATATATATATATATATATATATATATATATATTTATATATATATATATATAACATCTATTACCTTTAAATATTCCACAGTAGATTTCCTTAGAAAAGGAAAACGTTTTATAATCAAGTGTGTGTCCATTGTTGACAAGGGCCGATTTATTGCGAAATTACTTGACCGCACATTACAAACTTCCGACTATACCCATTCTAAGTTTTCATTTGATTAGGCGAATGAGAACTAGTGTGAATTGTAGTGCTCATTTTATTTATTTTTAACAGTCATACGATTATTGATGCGTAATTTCGAATTGATTAGGGAATGTGTGTGGGTTTACAGTGTTGATCGGTCATATTATTTTGCACCTTCTGTCACTATTAGTGATGATTGTGATTATGTTTGCGTAGACTCTTATTTCATTTTGTCGTCAATCCGATCGAATGGTACTTGACACTGGTCTACTGGGTGTTCTGATTTACATGGGTGGTCGAGGGAAATATCATTTGAATGGGGTTTCTTGGCGTTTAGGCTCGTGCTTGTTATTACGTATTAGAAGGACTTTGTAAATGCATAATAATTTTTCGACCTGCCGATAACGAGAACTGTTTAATCACTATTCGTTTTTTTGCCTACGTCCATTACGTATGGCGCTGCACATACACGAATGTCTGTAGGCTATAAAGGACTGGGAATCCGACCTCATAATTCTCGGTTTGCTTAATGTTACGTTTGCTTTAGCAATACAGGAATTCGCCATCGTGATTCGATTTAACTGCTGTGCAATTGTTGAGATTGGAGTGTAGGCTCTGAATAGAAAGTTTAATAAAAATTTGGTTGGAATCCTCTGTAGAACGAATCGAGCGTAGTCTGATTCTTTGTTAAATATGAACCGCTCCAGGTATTTGTTCATTAGCAAACGTTTCATCAGGTGGCCAGTCTCGTTCACGATCTTGTGTTTAGAACAGATCATCCCGATACAGTTTGATAAGTTGCTAATCATGCTTCTTTGGTGAGATTTTGGCGCACTACTATTATAATGTATGCCTTTCCCGATGAAGATAAATATGCGAAGTATTGCCAGTGTGAAATCACGATTTTCTTCTCGAGCGAGTCGGATGTCGACGAGAGTCGGTTTCATGTCTGAATTGCCTTCGTTGACTTATATCGCGATTTCGGGTGGATCTGCTGCGTATGTGACGATCAATAGTAGATAATCTACACACCTTTTTGTAATTTATGCTCTAAGGCTCGCCTGCCCAAAATAATGCAGGTATGCTTTCGTCCGAAATGGTTACCTTTACAAGTAAATTGCATAGTTTTGTACATGATTATATGATGCCCTTGAGACCATTATTGTCTATTGCAAAATTTTAAAACTCTTATTCAATCGAGTCAAACAAAATGAATCGCGAGATTCTCTTACACAGCCAATAATCAAAAAGACTTCATATTAGCAGGTACAAGAAACGATCAATTCACATTTGAAAGTCAACATTTCAGACAATTTAACGGCGTAGCTATAGAAAGCTGAAATTCACCTCTCCTGGCAGATCCATACATGCACCGTCTTGGCGAGTTCTCGATAGGAACGAAGCCGATCTACTCAATGCTACCTTAGACAATTTTTAGTTTCCGAACAGGTTTTATTTGAAGAAAAACCTAAACAGAAAGTTCGTATTTAACTTAAAATTGCCTGGAATACGCGGCAGGGATGACACAGTCGATAGCCCGGCATCCTGAGGGACATGTGCCCCGGTTCGACTCCCGTCGATCGCAAATTCAGGAAGAGTTATTAATAAGTTTACTTGCCTTTGCTACCTTAGCTAATGTTTAGTTTTTGTTGAAATTAAGGTGTTTGTATATGTTTAATGGTGTCTGTTCTATAATCACAGAACCAGATGGCTAGTTGGGACTGTAGGTCGAAGGCGATGCCGAATAGCGTCCACCTGATGGAAATACTGACAAAAAACCTAAGTTGATAATTTACAGATGTGTTAACAGGGACGCAGTGGATGAGTTTTAAGGCTGAACCTAATGCCTTCTGGTTCAAATCCAAGGCGCTGCAATTATGATTAGTTCTAGATGAATGGTGCATAAGTCATGAACTGCATCTGCTAGCCTAAAAAGTGTTTAGCCCATACTGAAAACAAAGATTATACTTTAAGTCAAAACATATGACGAAAACTATACTAAATCAAGTAAAATGGGCCCTTCTCGTCCAAAGAGATGTGTCAGTCGATAAGATCCTAGTTGGAGCCATCGAAATTTCCATCCCGACGACCATCTCACTACAGCTATTCGATCAGACAGAGTCATCTTTAGCATTGCCAATATTAACGAGACACAATTATCCCACATTTGACGCTGCAGTGGATCTAGCCAAAGGTAGTCATCCATCACTTCGTCCCTTCTGAACAAAGACTACAGTATCGAAGTTTAGCTTTTGCCGAAACAAGAACACCAGACTGCCAGAAATTTTCACCGATTCTCGATTGGTCATTTCTATGATAACAGGTTTAACTTGTGCCCACTACGTGGATGTCTAGTCTCAGTCTGTGTGCAATTAACACGTAATGTGTAGTTACAAAATGAACACCAATCCCGCATTTTACCATATGCCCGTGTAGTAAAAAACAATCAAATTTTAAGTATTCACGAGTTTCAACCTCCACTAGACGTCATAAGAGGTCTACAGAAAACTGAATAACGTCGACAAAAACGCACTATGAAAATACCTCTTTTCTAGGTGTATTTTCGCGACAATTTGCCTGTATGATTGTACACTTGTGTGTAAAATAAATAAAATATTACTAATTGGACATATGAACATGTATTGTTTAATAAATAACTGTAAAGGATATTCATATGAATGAGAGAATGAAACGAGTTAATTTTTTAGCGTTTCTTATATATATGTGTGTGTGTGTTTTCCAGTACAAACCAAACATTGCACAAGGTAGCAAAGGAAACACTAAAGTAAATCAGTTTTCTCATTAGTAGGCTTCCCAATCCAATTCTTGTCAGAAGTGTTTCTCAAGATCGTCAAATTAGTTCAGTTGTGACCAGAAGGATAAACCAAAGACAACATGAACGAAAAGTATAATCTCGTGCACATTCGTTTCGTGTTTACTGGCGACTTATCAAGAGGAGCCGGTATTACGTCCTTTAACCACTATACATTCGGGCAAGGAAGGTGGGAAAATAGGACGGTACAATCTTCTATTTCAATGTGTAAACCTGCATTAGTGAACCTAACTTCATACAAAGTCTTCGACAATGGGACTTCTAAGCCAAATCACTATTATATATATATATATATATATATATATATATATATATGCATATGTACCAAACCTGTAAGGGGTACCAACACAACGCATGCTGCCAGAGCGGTTCCAATTAGAAGTTGAAGGTCGACATCAGCTAGACAATGTGATATATATATATATATATATATATATATATATATATATATATATATATATATATATATATATATATATTTGAATGTATGTATTTATTCAGTATAAACTAAGCATTGTATCAGGTAGCAAAAGAAGTTCATCCAGTAGACCGTTTTCGTCCTTATTAGGATCACGTCCAATATAGCCCAGAATTTTGGCGTGGACGAGACTGGAACCACTGCCGAGTCTGAGATTTTTCATTACACAACCCGTGCCGCATACCACACGCAATTTCAAATCACACATCAATTTGTTTTATGGTTAGGCTTTCCTTCAGCTCGAGCCTTTTTGGACTCCCTTAACAGGTGAATTTCTAAAAATAATGACAACCGATCTGTCATAATACAACCGAAACCATGCCACTTGCGGAGGCTATTTCGATTCCAAGTCTACAGTACTTGAAGATTTCGTAATAAGAACAAAACCGGTGAACTGGATAAATCGCCTTTGCCACCTGATGCAATGTTTAGTTTATACGGACAAAAAAGTTCATTCCAATACACAAATATTTGCGTGGAGCACAACTTCTGCAACAACATCAAGCCAAACAAAATAAAATGATAAAAATTAAAAATACTACTATTCGAAAAGAGAAGTTTAGAAAAAATATAAAAATAAAAGGCACAACACAATGTAATCTTTAAATTTACATCTTTATTAGAGAATAAATAGATACAGGCCCCAACACGAAGCTATACAAAATGTACAAAATGACAATTTATTCGTATCATCATTATCATCATCATCATCATCATCATCATAATCTTCATAAAAACCCAGATTCCTTTGATGGTCAGCAGAAAACCACACGTAAGCAAAGGTGACAAAATATTAACGGCGAGAATGACGTATTGCTTAAAATGCGGATTGATAAATTAAGATTTTAATTCAAGAGATTATTTACACGGAAAATATCCATAAACAAAGATAAGACTGTCTGAAGATAATCAGAAAAATAGTAAAAAAGCAATTTCACCGGAAAACACTTGTCCCATAGATAAGATTTCGTAGATTAACCTGATTAGATCTCTGCGGGAATAAGAGTTCGTCTGTACAGCTCGGCTTCTGCAAAAGGTTATCTACTAAGTATAAGCTCAAATATTCATTTGAAACACACGCGTCAAGGAAATTTCACCTTTTGTTAAATCTCACGTTCAAACGTCATAAGTAGTAAAATCTTGTGACTAGACAGAAAGATGTATATTTATTGTCACTCATCCACTAAAGATATGCAAATTTTAAATAAACTTTTATATAGTCGGTAATATGAACAGTCAGTTTTGTGCGCAAGGATGCTCCAGGTAAAAAGTGGAAATAAAAATGTCTTTAAGTTAGCATTTATAATTGTCAAATGACAAATTTAACAGTAAAAAGTATAAGAGACGAGATGATCACGGCTGTCTACGTCTCTCTCTTGACAATAAATGAATTGATTCATGAAACGCAGTCTCAATCGATACACATTTTGAAAAAAGTCTATGCGCTGAGTACCCATCCTTATTTCAAACTGACCAAACGGATTTATTTAACCAAGTCATAATTAACACAATCATTGTTTGCAAGATAACTCATCGTTAGTAGTGCGGCAAACCAATGGACAACCAAAAGCGGTGTGGCCATTTCGGTCTTCAAGCCCAGTTCTGACTAAAAACAGGTGAGTTACACAAAATGCAAATAATCAGACAAACTTCAATTCAAACGTCAAATTCAGCTGGTTTGGTCGGCCAATTAGGCGGCACGCAATATTCACAAAGCCGAAGAAGCTGCCATGTTTAAAGCAAATTACTTAGCCGAAATCGACATGTCATCGCGATTATAATTATTTTTTAAATAATACATCTGGAGAACGTGTGAGGTTTCAACACCTTGTTGCGCAATTTCAGACGCGTGTTCACCATATTATTTGAAACAGGCGTTTAAGTTGCAGTGTCCTCACCTTCGAGTAATTAATCGTCTGTGGATTTGACAGCATTTTTCTTGTGCGGACCAATTGACAGCAATCGTTGGTCGGCAAAATGTTGAAACAAGATTTTCCACCCACGTTTCAACGTCATTTTCGGACAAGCAGCTGATGGAGGGCTTCAAATTGAAGGAACAACTGAGAACCGATCAATCAAGGCCAAACGTCGGTGCGCCCGGAAATGTAAAGGATTCAAGATTTTGCCAACCTCCGAGCGCTAGCAATTGTCCCATACTAGAAAAATGCGATCAAATCACCAGACGGTTAATTACTCGAATGAGGGAACAGTGCAACGCCTGTTTCAAATCAAATTATTATTATTATTATTTTTGTTGCCACGAATGAACAGAGCAGATAGCATTCCTACTCCGAAGCTTGTATTTTTGACTGTTGGCCACACAAATACCTTCCACCTAAATGCAATACATTTCACATTCTTCAGAGACATTAAAGTTATGCTGACGAAGCGGCTTCACGTCTCTGCTCAACTGTCCCGTCAACCTAGACCATCATTTCCGCACCATTTTCGTAGTCATCGTCTTCATCATAGTCCTCGAATCCCTCATAAAAATCATTACTCTTTGATAGGGGACTATTTCTGTTGGGTAGAGAACGCCGCCCACCGAACGACAACCTCGGCCGACCTCTGCCTCTAGACGTTTGCTGCCGAGCATTGAAGCCTCTCGACGTCAACGGGCGCCTTCCTGTCATTGTTGGCAATTTATGGCATTGTGACAATCCGCTGAAATTACCCCCGCGGCCTGCCGACTTAGCTTGTCCGCCCAATTTATGGTGCCACACGTTCGATGCTGAGCTGAAAGTTCGAGCGGATGAAGTGTCGGATGGCCTACAAGGTTTACCATCATACGGGATAGACGAAGCGTTTACCACGTTGTTTATTCCGAAAGCACGGTTCCCCACCAAAGCACAAGTGTCTAAAAATAGAAGTAAGGAAAACAAACAGATAAAATTCAAATTTTTTTAAAATAAAGACGTATTCTTTCGAAAGATCTATTATTGACTTGTGAATAAAACATTATCTAGACAGCGTAAAGAAATATGCATGTTATATGAACAAATATTCATATTAATAAGTTTTCAACGGCACATCGCCTACATAAAAGCCGATCAAATAATTGTACACATTTTTTTTCAGACTAACATAATAATTAATGGTAAATACTGTTTGTGACGGAGATCCAATATATATATATATATATATATATATATATATATAT
>JAQBSW010011908.1:0-18469 GCA_029291075.1 Eudiplozoon nipponicum | reverse complement strand
CCTCACAGATTACAGTAAATACAAGGAAAAGTTAAAGCTTATACTACCTGTGGATAAAACTGAGTCTGGATTTCTCTGTGAATTGGAGGAAGTATTTGTCAATTTGATATGCAATCCACAGAATGAGAGAAATTTTATAGAACTATCAGATCCTTTGGGAGGCCAGGAACCAGGACTTGTTATTGACAGTGATGAATTGATAAAATTGATGTTAAAAATCAAATCAAAAAAACAAAAAGATCACCTTGGTATTTCGATTGATAATCTGATTCAATTACCCTTAACATTTAGGAATGCACTCTGCAACTTTATAAATAGAATTTTGAAGGATGGGAAATTACCAATCGATATATTAACGATTGTAGCTAAGCCGTTGCCAAAAGTTAGTAAGCCAACGTGCGCCAGTGATTATAGATTAATCTCTATTATCCCTTCGTTTTTGAAGATAATAGAACGATTGATACTAGATCATTTAGAACGTATGTTACCGGCTGATTTTGACTTATGTCAACATGGCTTTACGAAAGGTAGATCGACAACTACTAATATGCTTTCCATGTGGAAACATGTAATCACATTAGACGAGAATAAGTTAGATGCATTAATTGTATTTATAGATATCTCAAAAGCTTTTGACTCTATATCTTTTGATGCTATTTTGAATGCGATTAGTTTGTTGAATATTGATCCGAATATTTTTAGATTACTTAAATACTATCTATATAATCGACGAATGAGTATTCAAGTAAACGATTTGATATCAAAATCAAAACGAGTAACGAGTGGAGTTCCACAGGGATCAAGCTTGGGGCCAATTTTATTTAAAATTGTATTAGCAAATTTGGAAACTAAGATCCTTAACGGTCGAGTTTGCAAATTCGCTGATGATTTAAAAATAATCTTCCCAATTGATCCAAAGAATGTCGAATTCTCCAAAAATAATGTGACTTTAGATTTGTATGATTTGAGTAAATATTTGTTTACACTAGGGCTGAGAATAAACAATAAAAAGACGAAAGCTTTAAAAATAGGGAACAGAACAAACTTTCATTATGTTTATTTTCATGATGCAGTTATTAATGATGTGTTTGAGATTAAACTTATGCAAGAAATTAAGGATTTAGGCATAACTATTCAATGTACAGCTTCTGCTGAGAGACATATTGAAAGTATAGTAGGCAGTGCCAAGAAAAGATGGGCACTAATAAATCGAAATATCTTATCAAATGATATAAAACTTCAAATGTATATAATATGGATTAGACCGGTACTAGAATATGCTGTCGCTACCTGGAATCCATTAAAAAAGGGTTTGTCTAATAAGATAGAAGCTGTACAAAGAAAAGTTGTGAAACATATTAGTCCTATTTCTTGCACTATATACGCCTCTAGATTACAGTTTGCGTCATTGCAATCTCTGTGGTTTCGGAGGATGTGTTATTGTATAAAAGTTTTCCATCTGAACCAGTGGACTGGTGCCTATATGACTCCGATAAGAAAGAGTCATGAAATTGGAACTAGATCTGGACATATGGCAATATCTCCTCCTTTTGTGGGGAATGTAGCGAGCAAGTTATTCTCTTTCTCGAAAATCTACAAAATTTATAACCAATTGCCGAAGGAGCTTAGAGAAATGCCTCCATCTAAGATGTCTTTTAAAACTTTATCTACTGAACTTGAAAAAGTCTGCAATCCTGCTGATATCTTTTATTTTTTTGATTATGATAATACTTTCTCATGGTTGAATAAAAGACAAGGATAATTGTTATCGGAAACAGATTTTATTGAGATTTTTATTTCCAAGTTTTGTATTATTATAATTGAAATGTTATGCACTATATCTTCAAATTAGTTAACATTACATACAATCAATTGCTAGTCATGGTTCTCAATTTTTGCATAATGTTACACTCGAATTATACCTTAATTGTTCCTAATTTGATGATGTATATATTATTCTTTTCAGTCGAACTTTCTGATATTGATATATTGTATTGTACAACTAGTGAGATATACCTATCTACATGAGATTAAATGCACAATTATTGTGATGTGATAATTTTTTTAATATATATTGTACAATTTCCAATTTTATTATTTGATGGAATATGTGTGGTTTGAATCCAAATAAAGATATTCTATTCTATTCTATTCTATTCTATTCTTCTAGACATAGGCTATTTATGGCCGGTTTGTGGGTTAGTGATTCTCTGGGTAGATGCACGTAACCCAGTTGATTAGACGTACCAGGATGTGTTTATTTAGTTGTTCGAAGACCTTAATGAGTCTCAATGATGGTATGCATCAACAGCAAAAAGGCTGGCAAACGAAGCAATCCGATTCATAAATGAAGTGATGACGTCTGCATGGATGGACCGAAACTAGAGATTGGCCTGACTGAAAGTTAGCTGATTTGGAGAAGCAGTGTTGGTAAACACACAAATATGACATCAGGCGTAGATATTCAGTGCAGCAGAAAGGCGATAGCAACTGTAGGTAGCGAGCAGGTCAGTGTGTGTTTCTTGGGAAATGAATTGCTCATATATTTAGGCAAAGGTCGCACGAGATTGTTCTATGGATTGCGCGCATCATTTTGTTCCCATGTCAGTCAATTAAATTTAGTATATTATATTGAATTAATTTATAACATTTCGGCGATAAAATTTGACCAGTTACATTACATCCACAATACGAGGCACATGATTTCTCTTGTAGAGGCCCTTTGGTCACTATCATAGAAGATCCCATGTGATGCAGGATTTGTGTTTCTAATATTATAAAAACGATCACCGAATTTAGAAAAGCGTAATTTCTCATTCCTTTCTGCATCTTTCCTTAGGCTAACTTTCCTAAGTCCTTAGTTCAACTGCTACTTATCTGCATAAATAATACTGTTATCCTTTATATCAAAATTAGTTTTATTGCAAAATATTTATTCAGACAAATTGCAAATGCTGGCCCCCTTACTCATTGCAGCAGTATAACTTTTAAAAAGTGAAGACTTTAAAAATAGAAAACCTAATGAATTTACCTGTATTGAATCTAAGATCCTTCCTGAGATATCAACAGAAAATAATAATTTGTAGCCAATTCCATATTTCATTACCAAAATTCAGCAGTGTACAAATCAAATACAGATAAACAGAAAAGCAATCCTGACAAAACCAGCATCTCAAAAAATTGATTGTTAAAGTCAAGATAAACGAACCAAAAATTTCGGAAATCTGAACAAAGAAAATTCCAGAAAATCGTTTATGAAAAACTTAACTTTGTTTAATAAAAGAGCGGAAACTTCAAATGTCCAAAATAATTGATTAATTTTTATATGGAAATTTATCGATTTCAAAACATTTAGAGGCTTTGACACTATTAGCTAATGAGAGCCACATAGACACCAAGTCTGTGTCAATCTTAGTGATTCTATAGGAGTCTGATAGAACAGTTTTCTCCTCCATATTTAATAAGTTCATACATACGACTCCCAGAACCATGCTATCAATGTCCTGTAATTTCAGGGTTAACCTCCATGTTAATAACACCTATTTATAACTATTCAATCAGGTAATAGGAAAAAGTCTGTTTATTTATTACACAAAATTGCAAAACAAATGCTTAACCTGGAAAGAGATTAAGCTTGAAAAACAGAATAATTATATTAACAGTTCCTGAACGATCCAAATGTGCACAAATGAAAATGAAAAATCGTTTTAATGGTAATATATTGTGAGAATCAAAATTTGTAAAGTTGATACGAGAAACAAGACTGCTACAACGGGTCAACAGATGAGATCACGTACATCAGGTACGAAATTTATAAAACAAAAAATAAACACAATTCAACAGTATACATACAAATAATGTTATAGAGATTAAACGATTATTTTCTTTTTTAATGATATTCCTTCCAATCAGCCACAGTAATTTAAATTTATCAAAAATTTCACGTTTTTACAAAGAAAATATCTTTGAAATGGATCAGATAAATTCGCCGATATATTATCAAAATTAAGGTCAAAATTGAATACACTGGACCAATGAGAAAGTGCAAAATTACCGTTGACCAATTGCATGCGACTTTGAATATATATAAACACGATGCAATTACCGCACAACACAAATTTTGATCTGCTCACTATGTGCGATTGTAGTGGCCTTCTTTGCTTCACTGACAATCGACGCCAACTTTTCTACTTGCGTTTACCACGCTGTGTAAATTGTCGGCTATTCTTCAATCACGCCAATATTCTAGTTGCAACGCATTAAGTCATACGTAATCAAGCATATAATAATAGGATTTCCGTGTGTACCGGCCACATCTGTGTTTCCGCAGATCTTCAACAAGATAAGTCTAGGCCTTCGAACAGCAACTATCACATCCTGTTTTGATAATTCTACTTATTCAGGTAATGAAATCAAAGGATCATCAGTGAACGAACAGGCAGGCAGAGCAAATTTCTAGAACGATTTCTAGATACGCTCAAGCTGCAAACATTCATGAACTCTTCTGGAAATTGCCGGTGAACGCTGTTCTGGCCTTGTTAATGGCCCTCTTAGTCACTTTGCACGACACTTCCTTCCAGCCGGGGCTTTACAAACTGTCGACCGCACCAGTATCAGAGAGCAGTACTACTGTTACAACTTGTTTTGAATATAAAAATCATTGAGCAAAAATTTAAACTAAATAAATATTGTTTTTGGCCGGGAAACTTATGTATACATTAAAAACCGACGGTAGCACATATTATACGCACCGGATCATCCTGTTTTTTCAGTCAAAGGCTTTCGTTGTGTAATCGGTCAAAAATTTTATCACCTAAGTACTTTTGAACTATATTGCAATGCGCGGCTCCGCGTTACAACACAACGAGTATTAATTTCGTCGGATCCGGTTTTCCTTACTGTCACATATGCTAATTCTGGTTTTAGACAATATTTCTCATAACTCATTTTAGAAACAATCTTTTAGTTTCAAGAATTTTTAATTGAGATTTCTTGAACTGCAATTTTATTTGTAATTTATAGGGTTTTGTTTAATAATAATAAACACGCCAGTAGCATGCAGTGAATTGATGTGTTTTAACTGTCAAAGTCAGGATTTATATTTTTGTGTGCTTTAGAATGTTTATCAGTGATCCAAAACTGTTCTGCTAAGGTATTCTGGATTTATTTATTGTGTTTATTATGACTGATTTTGTGCCTAGATATTAACTTTGTGTTAACAATATTTTATTTTGTTGCCGTCTAGAGCACGGGCAATATTGACTAACAGTGAATTTTAATTTACTTTGCAACCTTGTTCATAATACACGTATGCTAATTCGACTTAGCCTTTTCCCTTCGCGACAGTAGGAATAAAAAAGAGACCGATTATAAGCACGGCCCACGAAACCCATTTCTTCCGACGTCAGCCACCAGGAATATGTAGGAATAGCGAAGCATCGCGAAATAAACAGATACCCCACAAAACCTCTTACACAAATTGCATTACCTCTAAAATATTCTGCATTCATTTAGAATTCAAACATTGAAAGCAGATTTTTGTAAACGCTTTGTTATTAGTATTTATAATATACAGGGCACGTATTTTTAAACATTTTAAATATAGATTTAAGTCCCTTTATGCATTTTAATGTATAGTAAATCACTTATAAATTTGAATATTATGAATTCTAATTTCGCTCAGTTTCCATTTACCGGTCTCATAATTGATGACTTTAGGTTATCCACTTTTGAAAGATCTATTTCGGATTTGAGTAAAATCCTTGAGAGACAAGTCACAGCCCCAGAAAATGCTAAAATACCGCGGATCAACATCGTCTAAATCATTACTAAACAAGAATCGATACCCCCTCGACCATTCAGTCGAAATTCTCTAAAAAATGGTGTTATAAATGTTAAAAGCATTTTTATAATTGTCGAAATTGCCTGCATTATTCTGCGAATTTACAAATGGGTACCCTTTTTCTTTATAGATGACCACATTTAACAAAATGGTAACAGTTTCTATTCTTCACGCACGATTTTCAAACGCCTATTGCTGCAATTTATGTTGACTCTTTTCGTCCACGCAGGATATGCTACAAAGATAACAAAATATATAATGTCATTAGCAATGACAAACACATTTGTCTATATGACCCGGCCAAGCAACCCAATAAACTTCCTTATCTTCAAGATTTTAAAACCAGATAGTTATTCATCGTAGACACATATGCAGCAGTTTCTGTTCTTAAGGGGGATTCCATGCCCAATTTGTCTCTAGATGTTCTATCCGAAACAGTTACGAGGGATCCCATTCCTAATTATAATTTTCGGCAGCGCACTCTCAATGTAGATTTACTAAATGAATTTGCTCCCAAATTTGTCGTCGCCAAGGTCTCACACAACATAATAGGCTTTGATTTCTTGTTGAAATATCGGTTTACTTTTGATCTGGCTAACCAAAATATCATTGACCTTTCCACCGGACTTGAGCAAAGTTTCCTACACTAACCTCCGAACATTTGGGGTTACATGTCATACAGCCATCTACAGTGCGTCAATCGACAGAAATATCAATATCTCTTCGTGAGCAAAAGTCGTTGTTCGATCTCAGCAATTCAGAGCTACGAGTCTCCAATACGATGCACAATATTATCATAATAGGACAGCCTATCGCAATTAAAAAGAGGCCGAATACTCTCTGCTAAACAAAATCTTCCCAAAATGAGTTTCAAGATTATTGAAAGAGGGGATCATTAGATCACCAAAAAGTTAATGGGCGTCATCTTTGCACTCGGTCTCTAAATCAAACGCATCATAAAGTGCCTGTAGAGATTTTTGCAATCTCAATTCTTTGACCAAATTTGACGCATTCCTCATTCCAAATATAAACAACTTGCTTGAATAAGTCTACTATAGCAATTACTATTCTGTGAATGACTTCAGAAAGTATACCACCACATTCCGGTAATGCCAGAATATATTAAACAAACTGCGGTCATCACGTCTTTTGGCCTTTTTGAATACCTTTACATGCCTTTTGGTCTCATGTGTGCCATTCAGATATTTCAGAGGTTCATGGTTGACATATTCTGCAATAACGCCAATTATTGTATGTCATATCTTCATGACATGATGGTTTTGAGTCCAAACCTTTACTCTCATGCCAAGTATCTACGAAAAGTCCAATCACACTTATCAAATCGTAGTTTCAAGATTAATTGTGACATCCTTGGATTTCCTAGGGCTTCGTATTTCACTTAAGCTATAGAACCCTTGTCATCGAAGGCAAAATCCATTAAGAATATTAAGTGACCCAAGACTTTAAAGCAATTGCAGAAATTTTTGGGAGTTCCTAACTACTATCGCAAGTTCCTTCCCGGAATCGAAAAGGACTAAGCAGACACTCCACCATTTCTAGGTCGTCTGAAAACGAGGAATTACTCCGTCTTGCCATCAACTTATTAGCAAATGCCACTATGCCAACACATTCAGACATCCAGCGACCTTTATTAACCAAAACCGATGCTTCTTCATTTGCTTTTGTGGCCACTTTGGAACAAGAGATCAAATTTTACTTGTGTACCCTGCAAGCAGTAGAAAATAGATACGCGAATTTTGTTTGATAACTCTTCGATATCCATGATGCAGTGCGCTACATCATCAGCATTATTGGAAGCAGCAGATTTTTTTTATATTTCATGCATAATTAGTTAGCGTACTTCGAAATATGACATCAACCGTTGCAAAGAACACATTCAGTGTAGAAAGTAGCTGTCACGTCTAATTGAATGGCAATTCGACATTTGTCATGGTAAGGACGAATGAAACATTATTTCAGACGCACTTTCCAAGCCAGACGTCTCGCTACAACCACCTTCGCCTTCGCCATTCTCAGTCAAATCCGTGACTCTCAGTGATCCTGAACTAACACCATCCCTCCAACGTACAGAACTGTACGGTAACACTCATATTCAAAGACCAGTAGCTCGTCACCTCACCAATTTTGTATGCCGACTCTGATAAGGTTTACCCATTGTTTACTTCACGAGCCCCATTAGCCAGTTCTGCCTACTAGCATTTAAAGACAGGTTTTCTACTCTATCCAATCAATATCTCACCTAGGTAATAAAGCGACAGCCAAACTTCTTAAAAGTCGTTTCTGGGGTCATAGACTCCAGCAGAATGCTAAGCGAAGTCTCTCCGACAGTGTTATATGCAAAAAAGAAGATCTCCTGGCACATTTATTATTAGTTGGAAATTTTCGCCAGTAATTCACGCCTAGCCATCGTCCACATCTACATAATTTATCTGACACAGGTTCCAGGTTTTAGCTACCTCATAACTATGATTGAAATATTTTGTTCAGAAAGACAAAATATTACATACTCATGCAAGGTGCCACACCTACATCTGTAAGCATAGACAGGTTGACACCTTATATTAAACCGCATGATCCTGGCGACTTAAAACCTTCTACATGCGTTTCAGTCTCCACATGCCTACAATCTCAACCTAGTAATAGACTGCTTTGCATTACATGTAACTGATAAAAAAATTCACTTGAATTTTTCGTTATTCTACTTATCATATGTTACCGTTTTGCGCACCAATTGCGCCGTATTTCACGTGACGTGATCTCCATGAATCACATGATTCATTACTTATCTTATACTGATTTGTCTCACGTGGTATGACCTGCTGATCTTAGCTATCAATTGTGTTGACTCTTTTAAAATTTCTTTGGTATTATGCCATTTCTGCGGCAATGTTCGAGTACACTTCTGTTCATTTTCTTGATCCAGTATTCAGTTATACGTAATCGATCATCTATTTAACGAATTTCTGCGTGTGCTGCCTTATCTTTGGTGTCGCAGATCATCAGCAAGACAAGTCTAGGCCTTCGAGCAGCAAGTAGCACATCCTGCTTAGATAATTCTACTTATTCATGTGCATCTACTCAAAGGACCATCAGCCATCTGACAGGAAGACAGAGCAAATGCCTAAAAGGATTTCTGGACATCCTCACACTGCAAACATTCATAAACTCTTACAAAATTTTCCGGTTAACACTTTTCTGGCTCTGTTAAGGGACACAATGTTAACTGCTCTCTCCGTTTCCTTATTGGTCTCCTTAATATCGTCGCGCAGCACTTTCTTGCAGCCGGGACGTTACATCTTCCCCTGCACACATAGTCTATAGACAGCTCAGATTGTGTGAACCCGCTTTTGATCTCTAGTCAGCAAATGAATATTTTCATTGTATTTGAACTAAATAGCAATATAGTTTGACTTTGATTTCGAGCAATTTCAAATAAAATTTCATTATGTAACGGCTCAGATTAATTCGCCGACACATAGCCTAAATGAAAGTTAAATTTCATTACGCGTTACAAATTAAAGCAAGCGAAATTTTCCGTTAACCATTGGCGTGCGAGATTTTGTTTTCAAATCTATATAAGCACGGTGCATTTACCATGCCTGTCATTTAGCACTATGTGTGCTTGCTGTCTCGCGTCATAATGGTTATTTACCTGCGCTGACTTCTGAACTGGCGTTAAGCTGTGTCACATAGTCACTGGGATTTTCTGTCACGCCAATCTTGTTGCTTGAAAGAAACGGATCGATCATATATTTATTGATACTCTACGTGTGCCAGTCACCACGGTTTGTCGCAGATATTAAACAAGGCAATTCTGAGCCTTGACACAGACTCTCGCCCTCGCATTTCAACGCCACAGAAAAGGAAAACCAGGCAGTGAACCAGAGTTGACCTCAAGTGTCTAGGAGAACTTCTAGACACTGCTACACTACCTAACTTTCTCGGCATTTGCCGGAGAACGTAATTACCAGCCCTAATAAAGGTCACCAACAGTAATTGTATCTCAGCCTCCTCGGTTCTTAACCTCTTTTGAAACGTCGCACGGTGTTTACTTGCAGACGGGGTGTTCAAATATTGACAACCGCACCAGGATCCTGAGAAGAGTACTATTGGCATATATAAAATAATCTGTGTTTCTTTTTTATTTATTATCGTGGGAATAAAGTAAATTGACGTTAGCACACAACCACATTTTATTCACCCTGGTTCTGAATCTTTATTCAGTCAAGGTCTTCTAGGTACTTTTGTTGGAAAGCAAACTGTTTTTTAGGTAATGTTTCCTGTCGTTCAATATTTTTCTTTCCAACTTACAAACCGTGCCAAACTGTGGATTTAGTAAGTAAATCGCTTAAAACGTTTATTGTGAAGCCGATTTGTGATTTTGTGAACGCACTACACAGATTGGAATTCTGACTTTGGGAAACAGATTTCGCCAGGTTTCTGCTTTCGTCGAAGCTCATCTCCTCAGTTTCAGCTGTAGAAGCAGATTTAGGTAAACGTTTAGTTAATAGTTGAATTTTTATAGATCATGCATGTTTTAAATTTACATTTCTATATATCTATTTAAATCCCTTTATGCATTTCGAATGCAATTTAAGTCATTTCCAAGCATGAATACCATGAATTCTAAGTTAGCTCAGTGTCCATCCGCCGGTCTCACATCTGATGACGCTAGGTTATCCACTTAATTGAGATTTATGTCAGCTTTGAGTACGATTCTTGAAAGAAGTGTCATCGACAGGCCACATGCTTATAAAATCTTGGAACAACACCGTCTAAATCAGAATGAACGGCAATCAAGACAACCTCGGTCATTCAGTATATATTCTCCGAAAGGTTGGTGCTTTATAATTGTCGAAATTGTCTGCATTGTTCGGAGAACTCATTAAACGGATGCGAGTTTCCTTCCTTAGATCACTAAAATTAACAACAACACAATTTCGTTTCTTCACGTACTATTTTTCAAACACTTAAAGCTGCAGTTCATGTTGATTCCTTCCGTCCACGCAGAATATGCCACTTAGACAGAAAAACTGACAATGTCATTTGCAATGACCAGCCTACTTGTTTGTATGACCCGGCCAAACAGTCCAACGGACTCCTGCATCTTATTCATTTCAGAACTTCGAACAATTTATCGTAGACACAGGTGCAGCAGTCTCAGCAATCAAGGGTAATTCAATGGCCGAGATGTCTCTAAGCGTTTTACTTGCAACACCTACAAGGGAGACCATTCCTACTTATGGCTGCCGGTATCGCACACTCAACATAGGTTTAGGACGTGAATTTACTTAAAAATTCATCGTCGCTAAGGTCTCACACAACATAATAGGCCTTCATTTACTTTTGAAATTTTGGTTCATTGTTGATCTTGCCAATCAAAAGATCATCGACCCCTCCACCAGACTTGAGCAAAGTTTTTGGACACTTGCCTCCAAACGTCTGGATTTACAGGTCATTCAGCCAACCCCAGTGCATTATTCAGCAGAGATTTCAGCAGCTCTTTGAGAACAAAAGTCGCTTTTCGATCTCAGAAAGTCAGAGCTACGGGTGTCCAACATGATGCACAATAACGTCAAAGAAGGACAACCTATTGCACTCAAGAAGCAACCACTTTCTCCTGCTAAACTTATAGCTGACCAAGAGGAATTTTAAAGATTATTGGAAGAGGATATCATAAAACCATCGAAAAGTTCATGGGCGTTACCATTGCATTTATTCTCCAAACCAAACGGATCCTACAGAGCCTGTGAAGATTACTCAAGTTCAATTCAGTGACCAAATCTGGTGCATATCCTATTTCCAATATTAACACCTTACATAAAATACTCAGCGGCAGAAATTTCTTCTTAGTGATTGATCTCAGTTAAGCCTACCGCCAAATCCCGATAGCACCAGAATATATTGAAAAGACTGAGGTCATCTCTCCCTTTGGCCTTCTCGAATATCTCTACATGCCTTTTGGACTAAAGTGTCCTACACAGATATTTCAAAGATTTATGGACATCATACCTCGCGACGACATAATGGTATTCAATCCAGACGTCGAATCTCATGCCAAGCATTTATGAAATGTCCTCTCACAATTATCCAACCACAGACTCAAGATTAATTGTGACAAGACGCAGATTGCAATTACAGCCGTGGACTTCCTAGGGCATCGTGTCATACCACATGTTATTCAAACTTTGCCGTCGAAGGCGAATTCAATCAGGCATATCAAGTCACCGAAGACTGTTATAGAGTGGCAGGAAATTTTGGGAGTTCTAAACTACAATCGCAAGTTCCTTCCCGATATTTAAAGGCAACTTTATCCTTTGTGAAGGCACCTGCGGAACTGCAGAGGACTTCGCAAGAAGTCTATCATTTCTTGGTCATATGAATACGAGAAATTACTTCGTCTCGCCAGCAACTCGTTAGCAAATGCTACAATGCTAACACATCCAGATTTTCAACGACCATTTCTGCACACGACAAATGCTTCTGAGTTCGCTATAGGAGCCACATTGTAACAAGAGATCGATGGAGTTTGGAAGCCTATCAGTTTTTACTCGCGTTTTCTCCAACCAGTAGAAACGAAATACGACATTTTCGGTCGAGAACACCTCGTCATCCACGACGTAATGTGTCATTTTATCAGCATCATTGGCAGCAGCATATTTGTTGTTTTGACAGATCATGCACGATTAGTTAGCGCACTTCAAAACGCAATTTCCACTATCGCCAAGTACCCTTCCTGAGTGGAAAGACATCTTTCATGTCAAGGGTGAACAAAACATTATTGCAGATGCCCTTTCTAGGCAAGATGTATCGCTACAACCTCCTTCACCATCGCCATTCACTGTCAACTCCATGACACTCAGTGAACCCGTACTAACGCCATCCGTCCTGCGAACAGAACAGCGCGGTGACACACACATTCAAAGATCAGTAGTCCGTCACCTCACCAATTTTGTATGCAGTCGTTAGCAAGGCTTACCTATTGTTTACTTCATGGGTACGCAAGCCAACAAGCCAGTTCTACCGACCAACCTTCAGAGAAAAGTTTCGACTCAGTTCACTCAATTTATCACCCAGAAAGCAAGGCGACTGTCCGACTTCTTACATATCGTTTCTAGGGTCACAGGCTCAATCAGAACGCTAAACGATTGGTCTCCGTATGTGCCATTTGCCAGAAAAACAAGATCACACGGCACGCTCTAAGTTGCTACATTTCCGAACTTCTTCTCGTTTAGACATCGTCCACATCGACATATTTCATCTGATAAAGTTTCATGTTTCAGCTACATTCTAACTTTGATTGATAGATTTACATGATGGCTTGTGGCATTACATCTAGGCACCATTTACGCAGACGAATTCACTAACGGTCTTATCTCTCTATTGATATCCCATTATGGTGTACCAAATGAAGTCATCTTTAATAGAGGCACTTGCTTCTCATCGGATCGATTCAAAACCACCTTGCGGTTCATTGGATGCACCCTACGCCGGATGACTGGCTACCATCCCCAATCTAACGTTATGGTAGAGAGAATGCTTAGGGAACTCAAAGCTGCTTTAGCATCCTCGTCCATTAATGGCAACTGGGTCGATGCACTACCTATATTTCTGCTTGCCATGCGTTCCCGTACTTGTGAATCCATTAAAACGTCTGTGTCACAAATCTTGTATGGCATGGATCTACGCCTGCCTAGTCAGTTCCTATGTATACTACCCGCACAGGATGACCCACAAAACGAAACTATCCACCTCTGACTTCATTTCTGTAACATGTCTGAACAGTAGCCGAGACGTATGCCTCGACCAGTCCTTGTTCATCCGCAGTCTTACAGCTGCAAAGAAGTACTCGTTCGTAACGACTCTGCTGTTGCACCAATACAACCAAAATATCGCGTTTCTTACCCAATGTTGCTCAAACAGCCGAAATACTTAATTATCATGCAAAGTGAGACACCTACATCGGTAAGCATAGACAGGTTGAAACCGTTTATTGAACCGCCTGATCTTAGGAACATACAACCTTCTACACAGATCTCAGGCTCTATCTGCCTACAATCTCAACCTGGCAATAAATTGCTTTGCCAACGCATAACTGATAATGTTTTGTATTAATTTTTCTTTATTCTACTTATCAAATGTTTAACTATATGCGCACCACTTGCGCCCTATGTCACGCAACGGGACCTCTATGAATCCACATGATATATTTACTTCTCTCACACTCACTTGTCTCACGTGGTATAACCAGCTGCTCTCAACTATCAATTGTGTAGCACTTTTGAACAGTTCTTCGGCATTATGCCATATCTTTGACAATGTTCGAGTATACATTTCGTCGTTACCATTTTATTTTCATGTATATATTTTCCCATTGTACTGTTGTAATGTATGCCTCACACCTGCGCTCACACTGCCTATTTTGGTATGACCAGCTATATAGAGCTAATGCCTTGTGTAGCAACACAAAGGTAGTCATCAGATTTATATCATGGTAAAGGCCACTTTTAATGCATATCTTAACTTCATCAGTTGCACAGTGACCACACTACGAATATAATGGCCACAACGTCGAGCACACACTGGCTCCTTTGGTCGTATTTAAACACATTGAAACGACCCAGCCTGTCCAGGTATAAATTTAAACCTGGAAAATTCAGTGGCAATCTACCTTGCAATCCTCACTCTGCGACTCCCCAAACCTCACACTGCTCTATTTGGCCTCAGGCGATATGACCAGACATAGCAGCTAACAATTCCTAGTGGTGATTTGATATCATATCATTGTTGAAGCTACCAACAAGCATACTCCAGACCAGCATTTACGGTACATCTTTTAAAATGTTAATAGCCATGTGCAGAATAATAACCAGTTTTCTAACAGGGTTCGATCTCTGCCCTATATTCTTATCAATCTTTGCCGAGAGGAATGTTTTACTTTTTTCAGAAAGGAAAGTGATGTAGCGGCTCAAGAACAATTCGCCGACATATTGCATAAAAGGAATTCAAATTTCATTTATGCGGCACCAATTAAAAAAAATTTGCCGTTATTCAATGGCATTTGAGCTTTCGTTTTCAAATCTATATAAGCATGGCACACTTATCATCCTTTTCATTTTAGCACGTTTCGTTTATGCTGCACAATACGTGTGCTTTCAGTCTCACGTCAGATTGACTGTTCGCCAACGCTGACTTCCGGATTAGCATCATTGAAGCTGTATCACCTAGTCATCTGGGATTTCGTCACTCTAAATGATCCATCATCTATTTATTGGACCACTAAGTCTGCCAGTCACCACGGCGTTGTCGAAGATCTTCAGCAAAACAATTCTGAGCCTTCAAACAGCCACTCACCCTCTGATTGCAACGTCACATCAGAAGGAACACCAACCAGTCAACTAGAGCCGGCCTCGAGAGTCTAGGAGTACTTTTAGACATTCCTACACTACCTAACTTTATCAGCATTACCCGAAGAACCTGCAGAGGCCCTTTGGTCACAACAATAAGAGGGCTTCTGAGATGCCAGGCCCGGATAATCCATATATGCGGTATGATCATCTAATTTGGAACACATAAGTTCCTCTAAACTATCTTTTAAACTACATTCCTTAAGTCAACTTGCTTATTGCTCTGTGTCCTCAATATTTGATAAACCAGCCATAATATTAGGATAAGATTTTTTGCAATTTATATATTATAATAAGTATGCTCACCAAAATATGCTGATATCCACAGATGACAGAACGATACGGTAGTGACCTTGAAAACAAATATCCACGTCAATTACCTGAAGCAAATTTGAGATCCTTCTCAATAATAGGTATTAAAAATATAGATGAATGTAGATTTCAATCATTTATTAGCAAAGATTACTCAGATGGAACTACACAGTATGCCGATTGTGTAAATCAGCAACTCAGATAAAACTCTCTTATAGACATTCAACAAGACAAGTCAAACACTTCGACAATATTAACAAAAGAAACTTCCAGAAAATTTAAAATATTTTAAAAAAACACAATATTGTTTTACAAAACCAGCGATAATATCAAATGTCCACGAATAAAATTTGATTTATTTATATATGAGGAGTTAATTTATGTCTAATAAATTAATTAACCTCCACATACACACTCATATTTAAGATATTTAACCATACATTATGAAGTCCTCATTCTTCGGTTTCTTGATGTCTCTTCCAAAACAAGTTTCACCATTGTTGTGCTTGTACTTCACTAGGTTTCATTTTCATATTGCATTGTTCTCTGTCCTCAGTCGTCTTTGTTTTAATCTTAATTTCTTCCCAATATCTATTTGGCTCTTCCTTTTTCTCACAAATTTTTGAGTCACATCTCGCCTCAATTTCTCGATACTTCGATGGATACTGTTCCTCAGTCTTTATCATTAGTCCATATAAACTGTGGAATGCAGCGATCCAGTGCTACACGCTATACTGTGCCATTTACTTCTATACATGCATTTTGTTGGTCATATGATTGAATTTAAATGGCCCCTTATAGAACGGAGTCAGACAATTCTGTTTGTTCTCGTTAGTTATATATACATGAGATGCCAGCTTTAAATAGGAAGATACATAGAATTTAGACCTTTTATCTCTCAATGCTCCAAAAAACCAATCAAGACAACTTGAAGCTTCTATTCAAAGATCTCCAGGTAATCTCAATGGTTCTCCATAAACAAGGTCTGCTATGGTCGCTCTGTATCTGTTTCGCATTGTCAACAAAACTTCGGGCAAATCATGTATCCAACTGGATCCACCAGTGCAGCATAATGCAGCCTTCAGCTCTCATTGCAGTCGCTCAACCATCCCATTAGCTCTGGGATTATAAGCACATGTGTGTCTTACTTTTATCCCCATTTTATTCAATGATCTGATAAACAGTTCAGACATAAACTGATTACCACGATCAGTAGTTACTCTTACCAGTACACCATATCGCGACACCCAATTATGCAAGAACATAAGTAAGACTTCTTCAGCTTTCAAGTCCTTCAGGATTGCTACCCCAAACTGACGACTGAAACGATCAACTATCTTGAGTAAATACTTCTGTCTAGAAATTTCGGGAATTTCTACTATATCAATATGTACATGCATGAAACGACCCGCTGGTATATCAAACGTTTTAATTTCAGTTTTAGTATGACGCCAAACTTTACAAGTTTGACACCGAGCACATTTATTTATCCAAGCTCTTATGTCGTTCAACATCTTAGGTCATACATATCTATCAGTGACTATCCTGATAATTGTCTTAATGTAAGGATGACTAAATTCAGACAGCTGTTGTATTACATTATACCTTAATTCTAACGGTACGTACGGTCTGGGTTGAATCCACGAGATTTCACAAAGTAACCACTTATCGCCAATCTTCCTGCGTGTATATGTGGGATTCTTTGCCAACACAGCTACTAAAGGATCAAGACCTTGTGCTTTCATCACATGCTCGACAAAATCATTAGAAGATGCAACAGAGCATACGGATGACTTCGAACGAATCATATCTTCATCTGATAGGTCTGGTCTAATGACAGTATCTGCCACCAAATTCTCTTTTCTTGAGATATGAGTAGTGGTAAAATCAAATTCTGCTATTTGGGTTATTTGTCAATTCACCCGCCGAGAATAATTATGCCTATTCGCTTTCACTAAGATATTTATCAACGGTTTATGACCAGTTAATAACGTAAACTGATGTCTATCTAGGTAGTGCTCAAAATGCAGCACTGCGGAATAAACCGCTAGTAACTCCTTTCCAAGCGTGTCAAATCGCTTCTCACGATCTTGGAGATTCCGACTATAGAATCCAATCGATTTGACTATACCATTATCCCGTTAATGTAACACTGCCCCTATGGCTACATCGGAAGCATCTCTAACGGCTTAGTCCAATCCACAGGTGCTAAATTTGGTTATTTGACTTAACAGATCTTTGGCTCTTTGGAATTTTTCCTTGTCGTCTTGGCTAAAATTAATAGGCCATGACTTCTTGATCGTGCTCCGTTCACGAACTAATTGTCGAGTTAGCGACCTCAAACTTCCAGCTAAACCTGATATGAAACAACGTTAATAGCTAATCATTCTCAAATATCTACGTACAGTTCTGGGATCTGGCACATCCTTGATTGCTTGGACCTTATCTTCCATGTGTTTGATTCCCTCCTTGGAAGCGGGGTGTCTAAGAAATTTTACAGTAGAGCAACCAATCCTGCTTTTTTCCGGCTTTAATAACAATCCATATTGTTACAGCTCAGACAAAACGACGTCCATGTGCTCCCGGTGTTCCTCCCTAGATTGACTATATATAATGATGTCATCTATATACACTCTAGCAAATGGACAGTCTTGATAGAACTTCCTCCGTCAGACGCTGGAATGTCTGACTTGCATTCATCAAACCAAAAGGCATACATAAGAATTCATGCGATCCTCATCCAGGAAATCGCACTGTGGTGAGCGGTATAGATTCTGCCTTGATAGTACGCTTTCTGCAGATCTAAAGTTGTATATACCTCATACCCCATTATATCCTTGAGGAAAGTACTCTGGTTCGGTAGAGGACACGAATCAGCTTTCGTTAC